>NDFZ01000952.1:0-12308 GCA_002192655.3 Mamestra configurata | reverse complement strand
TTTTTATGAAATTTTAGGCTCAGAAGTTTCGAAGATAAGGGTGGGGGGGGGAGAATCAAATCATGGGAAATCATCGAATCAATCGAACAAATTGATCAACAACTGACTTCTTCCGCTCTGGGTGGAGAGCAAGGGCGTGTCAGAGTCTTACTGACTAAAACCCATTCGTATTCCTAAGCCCTTTGCGTTCCAGGGCCGCGGTGACTATTTCGAACGAATTCCGCAACCCTGACAGGCTCTGGCCCTAGCAGGCTCCGACTTCTATGCTGACATCTCTTTAAGGCGCGCGTGGAACACAACGCGCCATCGACCCGGACCTGGTGGTGATCGGGCAGCGAGTCACCCAACGCTCGCCGTCAGCAGGCCCGCGCTTACAGTGGCCGGGGATCGCCCTGTGACTCCCGACGCCTGGAGCGTCTTCTTCTGTAGCGGCGGTTGGGGCGCAAGCCTTGTCTTCCGGCGCGGCCTGCCTCCTCCTTCGCTAGCATTACTGCTTCAATTGGGAATGGGCTGGGCAGTTTTGACTGAACATAAGGCCAGGAACAACAATCTTGTTCTGCCATTTAACTTTATTTGTCTATGCAATATTTTGAGCAGGGTTTGCGCACTAGATCAAAACTTTGATCATCTAAATTAAGAATATTTCCGATTCGGATAGAAGTTGGAATTCAAATTATGGTCCGCATCTAATATAATACGTTACCGCACTATCTTTATCGCAAATAAAGTTTCTAATAGAAAAGATTACACATCACATACTATCAGTTCGCATAACCCAACTATATCCAAGCAATATCCCGATGAACGATAAGGCATAGTTTACAGCTTCCTGCATTCGAGAAAAGCCGTAGGAAAAGGCAGTNGTGAGCTGTCAATCCATATAATCAAGATGGAATGACAGCTCACTTCGTGATCACGTGACATCTTGATTATATGTATTGACAGCTCCGTCTCCCTCTTAGAGCTCAATCATGATCGTTTTAAGACTTCATAGTAGGGCCCCAGATTGGGAAAATATGCATCACATCCGCGCTAAACGTTCGCCGCTCAGAATAATGCCATAGACTTATTTCTTTAAATACCCTCAGCCAAATGTAATTGTGAATATGTACCTTTCCGAATGGACAGTAGTCACTTTATTAATGTAGTATTATTTTTTTGCTGAACTGTAAATGATGACGTTCAAAAGTGCCGTTTAATGGCCTAATTGAAATAAATGTTTTGACTTTGACTTTTGACTTTGACTTTGACTTTGATACGAGTATGTAGTATAAGTGTAAGTGCCTACTTTGAAATAAAAATATCGAAGGCACATAAAACCACTATTTATTCGGCCATCATTCCCAGTCTTTGGCATTGTAACGCAAGACGAAAGATATTTACTGCTTGAAACCTTTCCTGCACTTAAGCTTGTGTTTCCGCTCGTAAATAGAAAAGTCAGAAAATAAAGGTTTCTTTTTAAATAATAAATATGATAATTGATCTGTCGAGCGTTTTCCATCTGGGTCGTGGTTGGCTACCAGATGCTGTTGAATTTGCATGGACCGGGGCGGCCTAACGTCAGGTTACCTAGTAACTGGGTAGTGGAGGTCACTCCACAACCCAGTAACTGGGTAGCACAACACCTCTTGGCAAGTCTAGTGCCAGATGTTCTGGCTCCTGACCACCCCTAACGACTGCCAAAAATCTTCAAATGACAGCCGAGATCAACGCCTTAATTTACTCTTCAAAACACGAACGAGTCTAAAGTCAAACAGACCGCAGTCAGAGTTGCATACCCCTGAAAATTATACAACCAAGAGCTTCTCTAAATAATAAACGGGATAACAGAGATATTGCTAGCAAATCCTTACGTAGTAAGTACTTTCACAGAAGCTAAGAAACGTATTCACGAAATCATTTCAAGTACTAACAATGAAATAATTCATTTTAAGCACATTTATGATTCAAAAGGCTGACTCAATGCCATTCGGTTTTATCTGTCAGACGATAATTACGTCAGTAATACTGTTACGTCAAAGGTAACTGAAAAAATATTGTTTGCAATCTGGGTTATAACCTTTTCTTAATAATTACAGGCTTATTATTAAGAAAAGTCTTCTTAAGAAAACTGAAATTTGCTTCTCTTTTATAGGAATTACAAAATGCTTGTGCTTGTACCTTAAACTTCTGCATTGTACCATAAGATGACAAGCACACTCAGAGCCTGGAGATCCATAACACAGGGTTGCCCTAGTATGGACTCCAGTCTATCGCAAAGGAGCCTTTGTCTGCATTTACTGTCTACTCCTAAGATTTTAATGGTAAACCAACCTTTGTGGAGACAGCTTTTTTTATTGTTCTCTGAAGAATTTGAGTCTTCTTTCTCTGCAATATGCTAAACAACCATTAAGAGTCGAACAAACCGATTACTTTGCCTAAAAAAACTCAAATCTCGTGAACTCAAAAGCCGGATACAAAAAAGACATTTTCCAATCAAATAATCTCTTTAAATCCGATACAACAGCAAAGAAACAATTTTAGCTTGATCGCTCGCATAAACAGAGGCATGTCTTGAAAAAAATACAAAAAAAAATGAGAAAAACAATAGCATTTAGATTTTTATTACGGAGTTTAATCCATCGCCAAGCGCTGAGAAAATGAATACCGGAGTCAATGGACAAGAAAACTGTTTTTCGAATGTCTCTATTGTTTGGAAATGGTTTGATTGTCTGTACATTCAGGAGTGATACTGTTTTGAACTTATATTCATCACTAGCTTTTGTCCGCGACTTCGTCCGCGTGGAATAGTTACTTGGGGCAGACCTTTTTTATTTTAAGATTATAAAGGTTAGTAAAGTTTCAGTCAATCAAACTATCTCTCTCTTTATTTATCTCTNCTTTTTTATTTTAAGATTATAAAGGTTAGTAAAGTTTCAGTCAATCAAACTATCTCTCTCTTTATCTATAGAGATAGATAAAGAGAGAGATAGTTTGATTGACTGAAACTTTACTAACCTTTCTAATAGAGAAAGAAGAGTCTTTCTCTATTAGAAAGAATAGATAGATATAGAGAGAGATAGTTTAACAAATGTTCGACGTGATTCTTTAAATTAGCATAACTTTTTTATTTATTAGCCGATTGACATAAAAAAACACTAAATGTTAAGTGAAACTTACCACAATGTATTAATGAAAACCACATCGAAATCGCCATAATAAGCCTTTTCTGAGATTAGCTTACACAAACGCACAGACAAACAGACAAACACACAAAAATTCTAACAATCATTGTTTTGGGTGCTATTTGCATTGATAAAGGTCCCNTCTAACAATCATTGTTTTGGGTGCTATTTGCATTGATAAAGGTCCCAATAATATTTTTTCTCATATATTTTCCAGGTACAGACAGCGATCCGTTACATTTTTATTATATGTATATTTTAATAATAGATGAATTCTCCATGATTAAAATGAAAACTTATTTCGGCGCACTTTGGTCTCTTCTTCAACAGTTACCGAAACTTTACGGACACACATTATGCTCGGATCGCTAACGCTTAATCGGGAATATTCGGCTCCAATCGTCATCAGCTGTCATGTAATGACAAGTGCATCGTTTCAGGAACTACATTAATCAGTCATGCATACTTATGGGACTTGATGTACAAAACGTTCCGGGCGCGCAACGGGCGCGGGGACAGGGCGCTGTGACGAAAATGTATTACGTCTGTCCGCGCGCCCGCGACGCTAAGTATAATTCGTTCCAGCGCCCTATCCGCATTCCCTGACCGTTTTGTACATTAAGTGACATCGAGTGACATTATTATGTAAGTTATTTGTTTGTTTTTGTTTGTTTGAAATATAACTTCATCGGTGTTAGAATATAAGCGACGCTATGTTTGTGAAATGCCACCTTACATCCTTTAAACAGGTTTGGGATACTCCTTTCTCTTCTCACTCCCACCCACATTCATGCATCAAACCTTTTATCGTATCATGTTCCACCTACCTACCTGCAACGTTGTCTTCGTATTAAATGCCTTCACAATCATGACAAGGGGGTTACCGTGCCTTCAATATTTCTGGGAAAAGAGGTCAAGTTTTGACTTTTATTCTAGTGATGGGAAGACTATACTTGACGGGCTAGACGAATTGTTGTCGCTCAATTAGCCGACGAAAATGCGACCGAATATTTGGCTGTCCCGACTAGTTGGAAACTAATTACTTGTTTAAGTTTTGTCGACTAAATTACAAATCATAATTTGATACAAACTATTCTTGTAATTTGTTTTTTTTTTTTTTAAATTATGGATTGTTTACTCATATAAAACTTATTAGTACTGACGATTAAGTGCCGTCTAGGCGACATTTTTCGCCAACTTACCGCTGTTATTTACCTAATTATGTGACCGTAAAGTCTGTTCACTTTTTCTTTTCTGTACAGTTTTTAATTGAATACACAAAAACAATTAGGAATAGCCTCAGGCAGCTTTTCAAATAGATGGAAATGGAATTTAAACTTTTTCTCTAATTAACAAGGAAAATTCTGGTTATGGAAAAAGGTTTCCCGCTGTAAAGGCTTAATTAATAAACGTAACCGACAGCACTTTAAAAAAGACAGCGCTTAAGTGAAGTCACAAAAAAAAAGATTTCGACTAACGATAAAAAAAAAACGTGCGTGGTAGTCTTTGGGGACTGTCGATAGAAGTGAAAACTAAGCGAAAGCTAAAGCGTTCAGTGACGATGACGAGAGTTCCATGATTTTTGCTNAGTCTTTGGGGACTGCCGATAGAAGTGAAAACTAAGCGAAAGCTAAAACGTTCGGTGACGATGAAACGAGTTTCATGATTTTTGTTCACCCAAAGCGTTCGGTGACGATGACGCGAGTTCCATGATTTTTGCTCACCCAAAAAGTACACATATGTATATACACAGTATACATATAGCTCATAGAAAGCTTTTGGTGACGATGACGCGAGTGCCATGACTTTTGTTCACCCAAAAAGTGCTCAACGCGCCTAAAGAAGTTTTCACTTCAAAAGCTGGCCAAGTGCGACTCGGACTCGCATGGAAAGGGTTCCGAACGAATCTAATTTTTATTAAGTACCTACATTTGGTTTTTAACGCTATAGACTTCTTACAAGCTTTCCTTTAATGTATAGGTAACAAGTCTCCATTTTTTTATTAAATTTTAGGCTCAGTAGTTTCGAAGATAAGTGGGGGGGGGGAGAATCAAACGCATGGGAAATCATCGAATCAATCGAACAAAATGATCAACAACTGACTTCTTCCGCTCTGGGTGGAGCGCAAGGGCGTGTCAGAGTCTTACTGACTAAAACCCATTCGTATTCCTACTAAAGCCATTTGCGTCCCAGGGCCGCGGTGACTATTTCGAACAAATTCCGCAACCCTGACAGGCTCTGGCCCTAGCAGGCCCCGACTTCTATGCTGACATCTCTTTGAGGCGCGCGTGGAACACAACACGCCATCGACCCGGACCTGGTGTTAATCGGGCAGCGGGTCACCCAACGCTCGCCATCAGCAGGCCCGCGCCTACGGTGGCCGGGGATCGCCCTGTGACTCCCGACGCCTGGAGCGTCTTCTTCTGTAGCGGCGGTTGGGGCGCAAGCCTTGTCTTCCGGCGCGGCCTGCCTCCTCCTTCGCTAGCATTACTGCTTCAATTGGGAATGGGCTGGGCAGTTTTGACTGAACATAAGGCCAGGAACAACAATCTTGTTCTGCCATTTAACTTTATTTGTCTATGCAATATTTTGAGCAGGGTTTGCGCACTAGATCAAAACTTTGATCATCTAAATTAAGAATATTTCCGATTCGGATAGAAGTTAGAATTCAAATTATGGTCCGCATCTAATATAATACGTTACCGCACTATCTTTATCGCAAATAAAGTTTCTAATAGAAAAGATTACACATCACATACTATCAGTTCGCATAACCCAACTATATCCAAGCAATATCCCGATGAACGATAAGGCATAGTTTACAGCTTCCTGCATTCGAGAAAAGCCGTAGGAAAAGGCAGTCGTTATATAATCAGAGGCACCGAATGTGCGACGAATCGTGTTATGAATCCGGAAAGTCCCCTGTCAGGTAGCGGCTTGGGAGTTTGCTGAAGCAGGGCAGTTTAACGACAATGTGGGCCATGGAGGGGCAAGGACACTTGATGACCAGTTGGTGGCCAATCTTGTTGCACACAGTGTGTATATGTAGTACACGAAACATTTCCGAGCTGTTGTTACCCCCTCATAACTTTGCTTGTAATGATCACAACGTGATGAAACTTGGCAAGTTTTTTCTTCATTGAATTGATTGCAAAATCGACGTAGTAGATAAAAAAAAGCCTAGTTGATAATAGGGAATCATATTTTTAAGAAAACGATTTTACGAGTATTTCATCATTTTTATACGGTCAGGAGAGATCCAAGCTCTCTGTTTACTGGTATTCTCAAAAGACATGTTTTAGTCATGGACTATACTCCAGTTCAGCAATGCATGGCCTGTTATTGATCTCACTACTTTTATAGGCCGAATTTTTGGGGATCGGAACTTGGCGTTTTTTCACATTTTTGTGTTTCGGTTTTCCTGTAAAGATCACCCTGTCACGACTTAGGTGGGGTGAAGTGTACGGTCATTCCTCCTTGAGTGTATGGATTGACAGATCACTTCTTGTTTACATCACCTAAGTTTACACTGTGACATTCTCAAAGAATAGCAGTACGTAAACGAGGTATTACGATTGGTGCAGGTTCTTTAGAACCTGCACCAATCGTTTAGAAAGGCGTTCTTTAGATTTTGAGTAGGGAAAAGACGTGAAATTACAGAAAGTAAGTAAAGTGGCCCATTTAAGTCACCGTAGGCAAGTTGGCAGTTGGTCAGTGGCCTTGGCTTGACCTGGCTTAGGGACCGTTAAGGTTGATACACACATACCCGGGCCGTGGCACAACGTGGTCCGACACGTCCTGGGCAGGGCCCGGACACGGACGTGTGTGGGATGAATTCATATAAAATATACGCAACGATATTTTTTTGATCTCCAGACGGATCACGATCCGTCCACGTCCCGGACACGGTACGAGGACGGTTCTGATACGTGTAAATCATATTCATATTTATTGCAATTAGTTTTTACTCGGTCATATAGCTGATTTTCTTGGAAATTTTCAATTATTAAATAAGAGTCACTTAAGGAAATGTTCATATTGCAGCTCGTAGAGACTTTTAACAACACGCTATTTTATTTCTAGCAAGTCTTTGCTGAAGCCACGGTAAAGTTCTACGCCCTATCTCAAGCCTTAATGCTAGAATTATTATATCTCTAACAAATTCTTATAAAATTCACTGATCCTTTTAGCTTTTGCTAAACAAAGTGCTATGAATTTTCCAGTAGGTAGCTACAGTCCCGGAACAACTAGTAAATTCGAGTAGATTTCTTCAGGAAATGTCTTTTACGCGTGGTTTCACTAAAAGTCGAATAATGCGTTGAGTCAGCGAGCGTATCCAAAACATTTTTCCCCAAGGAATAGACAGCTTCAATATGCGAAAATATACCGTTGGATCTTCATATTTTTATTTACTTTACGTGCTCGATTTTTTCGTATTTGGAACGCTAGCCAGCAACATGGTTGCGTCTATGGTCGTAATTTTGTGCGCGACGCCATTGGTGCATTCAAGCGCATTATTGAGCTGGCTATTGCAACGTGCAAACAAATTTAGGCACTAAACTATAGGTATCTAGGTACTTATTGCTTCAGCGCTTTTTTTGTTTCGCCCAGGTATCTTGTTTAAGTGGCATGGTTAGTCCAATTAAGGTTTTTGAGACTCAAAGTGCTTTTTTCGATTTGTTTTTCGTTTGAACCATGTATTTTTCCCTGAGCATGGCTAATCAGTTAAGGTTTTTAAGGCTCTTTTACTGAAATCTCTTTCAATATAAATGAAAAATGTCTAGTGTTCCATTATGCAAACATAAAAAGCTATTTTCTTTACTAAATCCTATCTAGAATTCGTGTTATATTCTACAACGCGTTCTTACACGAAATGCCTCGAGGTAAGTTTGTAATCGTTGCTTGAAATGACGGCGTCAGTCAGTCACGCTCGTGGTAATGACCGCTTAATGTGCGCAAAACTATAACCCCGGTTTCTGAAAAAAATAATCGGCTGTTAAAAACTTATTCAAACAATCACATCTAGATAACGCGCGTTTGAATTTTGTGATAACTTTCGTTCGAGAAACTGGATCTATGGCTTTTTAACGAAATTAATAATAAAAATTTGAAAATTACTTTATGTCTGATCAATGCCCTAGATTGATGAGAAAGTGGAGTGATGACTGGTAACTAGGACCTAACGAATTATTATTTATTTAGCTTTTAGTACATAATAGGTAAGTTAAGTTTAAAAAGCATAAAATAAAAAATAAATAACCCCCGACAAATAAACTTAGAAAAGTAAAAATTAAAATGTATTGATCTTTTTAATTTAATATTGGTACGATTCTTTGGGCTAACCGTTATTGCAACCGGGACCTCTAATACTATACAAAATATTTACAAAAAATTGCGGTCTAGCGAGCACACATAGTTACGTATGGTGTCGGACGTAAAAGGATAGCATCATCCCATCAGGTGTGGGTATCGCAAGAGGCGACTAAGGGACTCACCAGAGAATAGACAGCAGCATTCTCTGTGTATTGCAACAGCTACACTGCGATCGCCAACCCGCCCACCAAACGTGGCGATTATGGCAAACCCCCCCTTTGGGGGGGGGGCTATGTTCAGCAGTGGACGTCTTTCAGCTATGATGATGAGTTAAACACTTCATCAAAGCTTAATTTAAAAAAAAAAATAACATTGTGTGTCTCACGGCTGCGCCAAATGGGTCCAGTTCAGCAAAATACCAGACAACTAGGAGTTGCCTGACGCTTGTTTTCAACTGAACCTTGCGTTGAAGTGTAGGTACGGACGTAAATCAGATGTGTGAAGTGTTAAATATACAGGTAATGTATAGTAAACGATAAATAATAATTTGGTATATATTTATATATATATACTACTATATAGGTATATACTTCTATATAATAAAAATGAATCGCTAAGTGTTGACCAATTTCTAATTCTTTTTTTGTTGTGTTTGTTATTGTCAGGAGAAGGTTCTTATGAAAGATTTTTAAAAAAAAATATTAATATCCGAGCGAAGCCGGGGCGGTCCACTAGTTTAGAGATAGATTAGGTTGTATAAGGTAAAGTAAAAAGAAAAATATTGAGATCTCTCGCTCAAAACTTTCTGCAAGACAAACGGGAACCGGTTACGTGTGACTTCCAACCCCGACACTCTTAGCACTCGGCTCAGTACACATATTACTATTATGCCATGGGCATGATGCCAGCTGAGCTCAGCGGACGATTTGCAAATATTGTTAAATATTAAAGGTAACGCGGTAACTCATTCGAGCAATTCTGCATCCCGGCAGGCACTGACCTTAGCGGGCATCGTCAATTATGCTGACATCTCTTTGGGGTACGCGTGGAACACAACGCGCCATTGACTCGGTGCTTCGCCTTGCACTTATCTTCTAAGAGCGATATTTTTTTTTACCCTCATCATCTGCCTAGCCTTTCCCAACTAAATTATAAAGTAAAAATAACATTTACANTTCGAGAAACTGGATCTATGGCTTTTTAACGAAATTAATAATAAAAATTTGAAAATTACTTTATGTCTGATCAATGCCCTAGATTGATGAGAAAGTGGAGTGATGACTGGTAACTAGGACCTAACGAATTATTTTTTATTTAGCTTTTAGTACATAATAGGTAAGTTAACTTTAAAAAGCATAAAATAAAAAATAAAAAACCCCCGACAAATAAACTTAGAAAAGTAAAAATTAAAATGTATTGATCTTTTTAGTTTAATATTGGTACGATTATTTAGGCTAACGGTTATTGCAACCGGGACCTCTAATACTATACAAAATATTTACAAAAAATTGCGGTCTAGCGAGCACACATAGTTACGTATGGTGTCGGACGTAAAAGAATAGCATCATCCCATCAGGTGTGGGTATCGCAAGAGGCGACTAAGGGACTCACCAGAGAATAGACAGCAGCATTCTCTGTGTATTGCAACAGCTACACTGCGATCGCCAACCCGCCCACCAAACGGAGCCCCCGTTAGTTCAGCAGTGGACGTCTTTCAGCTATGATGATGAGTTAAACACTTCTTCAAAGCCTAATTTAAAAAAAATAACATTGTGTGTCTCACGGCTGCGCCAAATGGGTCCAGTTCAGCAAAATACCAGACAACTAGGAGTTGCCTGACGCTTGTTTTCAACTGAACCTTGCGTTGAAGTGTAGGTACGGACGTAAATCAGATGTGTGAAGTGTTAAATATACAGGTAATGTATAGTAAACGATAAATAATAATTTGGTATATATTTATATATATAAATACTACTATATAGGTATATAGGTACTTCTATATAATAAAAATGAATCGCTAAATGTGTTGCTAAGCGCAAAACTCGAGAACGGCTGGACCAATTTCTAATTCTTTTTTTGTTGTGTTTGTTATTGTCAGGAGAAGGTTCTTATGAAAGAAAATTTTGAAAAAACATTAATATCCGAGCGATGCCGGGGCGATCCACTAGTTTAGTGAAAAGAAAGTAAAAATATTGAAATAACAAGCATAAATATCATCAAATTAATTGTAAAGTAAAACCATAACCGCTCAACACTTTCTGGAAGACAAACGGAAAGCGGTTACGTGTGACTTCCAACCCCGACACTTTTAGCACTCGGCTCAGTACACATATTACTATAATGCCATGGGCATGATGCCAGCTGAGCTCAGCGGACGATTTGCAAACATTGTTATATATTAAAAGGTAACGCGGTAACTCTTTCGGACAATTCTGCATCCCGGCAGGCACTGACCCTAGCGGGCATCGTCAATTATGCTGACATCTCTTTGGGGTACGCGTGGAACACAACGCGCCATTGACTCGGTGCTTCGCCTTGCACTTATCTTCTAAGAGCGATATTTTTTTTACCCTCATCATCTGCCTATCCTTTCCCAACTAAATTATAAAGTAAAAATAACATTTACAACGATTTATTAATGTCTGTCTTCTGTTATAGTTAAACTAGCGTTTACCCGCGACTTCGTACGCACACCTTCCTCATAAATGTGACTATCATATTCAAAAGAGACGAATTGTCTAAATCCGACTGGTGGTTCTAGAGATAAGCGCGTTCAAACAAACAGACAAAAACTCTTCAGCTTTATTATATTAATATAGATTTAGTTTAGTCCATGGTTTTCTTTGAACGAACGGTAGTTGCTGAAAATCAGCGCCGCGGATTTTTGGATTTGCCCATTGTCACGCCATTTATGCTGAGCAAAATGACCGATTCTTGCTCGGAAACGATGCACAACTTGAATTTATGTATATTTTCTACATTACTTTCATTGTTAAAATGTTTATTATTGTTTTGTTTCCATGCTGTCGCTGTCAGTCAGTCGGGCGTCATGCCATAGACAACTGCTGAACAGTGTTCTGTTTTGTCTGTGGAGTGACCAGAGACACGTTTTAATTAATGTCCGGTCCTGACATAGGCTGACAGTGATGCGGTTTTTGATAATTGTAGTTGATAAGTATTTTAGTTTTTAGTGTATCTGTGCGTTTTTTCCGGCAGAAGGAACTGATTTGCTTTCTATCTTTTTCTTTTTTGCATTCTAGGAGAACTGTCTCTTGAACTAAGATGAATAGCACCTGAGCACAAGTGGTTCTACACAAAGTGTCGTACGTCCGGTAATGCGTCATCGGTACACGGTGGACATTCCACACATAGGTACGCAAAAAAAATAGGGAATACTATCATATTGCGTACAGCTAAGGAGTGGAGTTCCCTGCCGGAGTCTGCTAGACCTGGGTGTTCTTTTAGTGAAGCATGCATCATCGTCAACCACAATATCGCTTTCCAACAGGTTTTGATAATGGTTTAACGCAAATTAAAGTTATTTGTTTTTTTACTACCCTACTTCTAGATATAATTTAGATGGGCACTTCCCATTGAGAGGTAAGGACGGTGTAGTTTAATATAAATTAGTGTTCGCCCAGTGGTCAATATTAAACCAATTTTTAAATTAATTTAATGTATTTTAAGCATTTTTTTTAATATATTAGCTTTCTACACTCCTTCTCTATATAAACTTTAATGATGCAAAATTTCATACTCCTTTCTTACAATTTTTTGCTTCATGTATTAATGTTGATAATGTACTACGTTGAAACTTAACCGTTCAATCAG
>NDFZ01000949.1:0-12304 GCA_002192655.3 Mamestra configurata | reverse complement strand
GGGGATGACATTATCATGCATGATAAAATCCTCTTTTTCCAATAAAGATTAAAAAAAAAAAAACACCTATCCATACTTACATTCACACTTTATACAGCTCTCGATTGATAGAATCTTGATGGTTTTTAAGTCCTCCTGTATCAAGTCAAGTAATATGGACGCAATAATAAGACCAAAAAACATTTCTAATCCACCAAAAACTATCCACGACGCGTACAATAGGCTCGGCCCCTGAAATGACAGTTTAAAAAAATATTAAATTAAATTATTCGGTTTATTATATTCAGAGATCGGAATATGTAGACTATATTTACCTTACGTTCGGGGACGTAAGTAACATAGAGTTGATAATACCTCCTGTAAAATCCCGGAATCGTAAATGGAATCATGACAATTAAAACCCGGGATTATAAAAATATGAACTGGACTTTGAGTTTAGTTACAAATAATTGATTTAAAGAATCAAAAGAAAAAAGAGTTGTGCGAAAACAAAGCTATTTAATTTAACAGTTTTAGTAGGTACGGAACTCTTAAAAAATAATAAGATTCTTCAATAAAATAACTTTGTTCAAATGTATTCAAAGCGCAATAAGTTACTTGCTATTTCTTTAATGCCGGGATACAATCGTCATGTTTATGATTCTATGATTCCGGGATTTTCAACTTTATGTTACTTACTTCCACGAACAATATAGTCTACCTATTCCGGTCTCTGATTATATTACATATATTAAAATAAACCGAAACCTTACTATGTATTACACGTGTTTAATATTGAGAGTTATTAGATGATGCACTCTATTAGCTATGCATATTAAAAATGGGTTTAAAAAACAGCGTTTATGAATATTAAATCATACTCAATAGTATTAATAAACGCTGTAATACATTAAAACTGAAATTCCGTCGCTTGGTATTTTTAAACGTATAATTTACTATAATTAAATTCAGAATTTTATTCCTCTTTCATTTGATACCGCTTCTTATACGGAATCAAAAAAAAAGTTTTCAGCATTTTATTATTTTGAATGTATTTTATATTTTTATATAAATTCTTTAAAATCAGTTTTGTAGCTTTAGCAAGACGAAACTCATAGAGTTTTGCCATAATTGGGGAAAACTATCTAAATAACGTTCTTTAAAAAATTCTCGCGTGAAAGTCGAAAATCATATGCTCCGAGAACGAGCGCCTGAGACAGCACATATTGTTCAATTAAATTAAATTAAAAGATGCTTACGTTTTGCTTCATATCTGATATTGTACGGAAAAGTTGGTAAATGTATCTTATTAGTGAACAGCTCAAACACAGTAATTCCTGCAAAATAATATTTCCATTTGTGCTTAGATTTTAAGAGAAACCACAAATTGTTATTTTGGCTTATTAATCTTACCGTACTGTTCATCCCATGATCCTTGGATTCCAAAGAGTCAACAATCGCCTCATACATCAAAACATACGTTTTGGGTGGAAATCTTTGCGTTCGAAAACTATCAAAACGATTGCTTTCCAGAGTTGTTTTAATTATTTTGACTCGCACACAAAGCAATGAAAATAACAATATTAAACTCATATTTCTCAAATCCACTGCCAGCATAACTATGTTAGTAGCCAGAACTCCGATTGGTTCCGAAACAAAACATAAATCATAGAAGTTGTAACAAAAGGCCCCTATCAATGCTAGTCTTAAGACAAAGATCGAAACTAAAACGGTTATTAAAGATTTCTCTAATCTTTCAAAAATTTTCGAAGCACATGGCAAGGTATCAATAACAGCAATAGTTGTGTATGCGTTTAACACGTTTTTATCTTCTACTATTAAAGAATAAGTGACATAAATCAAATATTCTACTATAGCCAACCATTTTGGCACAGAACCAAATTGTTTAGCTTGAGTGACACATAAACTAACGAAAGATGCAACGAACATAGTAATGTACAGTTTTGATAAGATGCGACGCTTAAGAGACCCTAACTGAAAGTTATATCCGAAAACTAAACGAGTATACAATATGGGCTTCAAATTACACACTTTGCTAGAACCAAGCATTTTAAGGATTGGGAATGGAATGTGTATACTGTATTGTACGTCCAATGCTTTTTTAAACAATAATGGTGTGTTCGTACAGTGTAGGTACAATTTTTCATTACTTACTTTATTTGTGGATTCAATGCCATTCGAGTATTACAGTCTATTTAAAGTATGAAATAACTAGCGGCTTCAGTTTTATTTTGAGAAAATTATACATTAACCGTTTCATGAGGTTTTTAAATACAGTATGTACGTCAATAAAAAAAATTGGTTGCCTGTAAAGTCGGTTTACGGACGATAGTTTAACGTGACAAATGTCAGAACAAAACATTGATGAAATGATTGTAACGATACAATGAGCGTAACGTTACAATGAGTCATCCTTTTTCGTGCGTGCAGCCGGCGTTCATAGATTTATTAGACGTTGTCACGTCAGAAACAATATCGACATGACATTTTATTAATATCTATGCCTAGTTTTTCCAACGAGTTCTAAGAATATTCTACAGAGCGTCCAGGTGGGTAGTACTCTCAACTGACGTGCATATGCTAGATGTACAAGTATGAACGTAAACAAAACGAATGAAGTATGTAAAGATTGTTGCAGATGATGTTCTATAGTTTCTGAAAAGAATCATGTAGGTTATATTTTTAAGCATTTGATGAGATCGATTTATTTTTTACTTGTTGCCGCCCGCGGCTCCGTCCGCGTGATTGTCGAAAATTATCCCAAGGGAACATATTCCCGGGATAAATAGTAGCCTATGTGTTATTCCAGACTATAATCTACCACTGTGCCAAATTTCACCAAAATCCATTCAGTAGTTTTTGCGTGAAAGAGTAACAAACATCCATCCATCATCTTTTCAAACTTTCGCGTTTATAATATTAGTAGGATTTTATTTCATATATATTGTATTTTTTGGTATTGTGTTGTATTGCATTAAATAAATGTTTAATCTATTTATCTAGCTATTAATTTTTCAAAAAACTTTGAATAAAAGTTTTTAATTATGCTGCAAAAGAAGAAGAAAGACATCGACTAATATAGTCATGTAGCCTACAAAGTTTCAATACATCTTTATTACTTACTGTATCACTATTATTGTTATTGACTCTTAATCCTAACTGGCATAAGCGCCATTAAAGCTAATGTCACTTACGCTCTTTGTGTTTCAAGTATCGATACTCAAACACCCTTATAAATATGGATATGACTGTTTTGGGTAGCTAGTGGCTTACTCCTGTACGGAATTGCCTTAGTAATGAATATTATTGAATGAATTTTAAGACCTTTTATTTTATGGTTATTGTAATGGCAAGGATTGAATACCTATACAAAGTTCTTATGTTCATCTTCAAGGTTAAGCTATGCTAGCTGAGGTCCATAAGGTGGAAGTTTGTCTGTCCATTAAATGCCTTGAACAGCGCTTTAAGCGTTTGGTTCAAGTTGGCGTTTATACATCTTTGATTACGGGTAGTCTGGTACTCAATTAACAAAAATACTGGTATTCAATTGCATTGGACATAACAGAAAATACCCTAAAATATTTTATGACAAGACAGCAACTCACAGATTGATAGTTTTATGGGAAGTTGTGAACAAAGACATAGCACACCACAGCAGGTAAAAAATATTGTAATATAATCTCAATATTCTACCTAACAGTAAATTCCCTGCAAAGCTGGGATAGATCGGTTCCTATCTAAACTATTAATCTGCGTAGCCTACCTCCAATTACGTTGGGTATCTGGATGCCACAGTATCCAGCTGGATACTGATGAGTATCAGTATTTTAGCTGAAGTGACTGCCTATCTGACTTCCTGAACCCAGTAACGGGATAACACGATATTCTTCGAAATATTCTTTTTTTTTTGGCCATACATGTGTCAGGTTTATCTAGCTTCTGAGTACATCTTATATCTGCAAGTGATACCCGGGAATGAGCATAAATAACGTGCTTGCGAAGCCTCGGTATACATTGGATGGTCACCCATCCACCCCTCACCCCTCAGCAAGCATTGCTTACCCTTGAAAATCGACTTGTGCGTCTGTTATTATTTATCTACGAGTTCCTCCTATGTATACAAACCAATTTTCTAAAATCCAAATAAACAACATCAAAAAGCCTTTGAAAATAAATCCAACTCGGAAAACAAGAAAAGCTCGCACAAAGCGTCCACAATTTCCTCATCTTGTCATTTGGAACTTTGGAAAGGTGCAAACAGAAAAGGCATTAGACACTAAGACATTTGTCAATCCCTCTCCTGAATTTCAAGTGTCGACCTTGGACCAGATTCCCTTTGTTGAGAGTCTTTCAGTCAGTTCCAAACAGCGAAAAGGTTGTTTGGAGGTCATCACACGATTCTGTGTCAGACTTTTTCTGTGCAAGGATAAAAATTAACCTATTCTATGATATCACTATGATGAAAACGAATAATACATTTTTCAACACATTTGCTCAAAAAATGCATTTACGAAGCCTGTATACATTATTCGAAAGTTAAAAATTACGCATACAATGGAACGGGCGGTAATATAGGTACTCTCATCTAAATACCTATTCACTCCTCGTCGTATAGCGCCTGCGTATAATATAATAACAATATGAGAATTCCACCAAGGAGTTTCAAATTACTAGAATAAATAAGCTGAATGATCGAACCTCCTTGGAAGCGCTTTTGCTCAATGCGTTTGTCTCACTTTAATACTAAAGAGAAAATTTGACGAATAGAATAGAATATTTATTTTGCGTACAATATGGAACAAAATCGTTCAACTTATTTTGCTTACTCATTTAGAGCACGGAAAAAAAACTTAAAATTAAGATAACAACTATCAAAAACTAGGTACAGATATCATTTTCAAACTTTAATTACATATAACACGTATTACGTATTACATATAATTACGTATTTTGAGATTATGAAAGACAAAATTAAAAGAAAAAATTTTAAATTATAAAAAACTTCAGTTTTTTCTGAGACGATGTATGGCAAACACAAAAGAAAGACGTAAGATGTAGTTCTAATTTTTACCATGTGCACGTGGCGCCATTTGCAAATTCACGCTATTTTCGAACGTCAAAGATTGTTGCGACTTTCCGACTGATATCTAAAACCAAATACTTTGTTTCATTAGCTATTGTACTGTTTTCTCGCAAATGTGTTGAAAAACGTTGTATGACCCACGTGCGAAAATTGGTTTATACAAACTTGTGACTATAGTATGCCCTCGACTTTGTCTCGGGCTTACATTCGACTACTCGTTTGTAAAAAACCAAATTACCGCACTTGTATCATAAATAACTATTACCGATTTAAATTAACTTAAAAACCGACCAATCACGGTGACCTTTCTCAGCGGAATTTCAAATTTGGAGGACGATAAAAAAAAATCATCGCCAATTTGCATATATAATTTACATACACCCTAAAAAAAATGTATTTCACGATTTTTTTTCATCACTTTGTCGGCGTGATTAATATGTATACCCATACCAACCATTACAACCCATTTCAACTTTCCAGCGCTAAGCGTGTGGTGATACATTCTATTGTGAAGCTTAGCCCTTTCATCGTCTCCAAGGTCCCATTTAAAGGTACAATTCAAGGGTTTGTTTTAGGAATAGGTCAACCATGACAAAGTACGTGGTTCAAATTACGATAAAGTCTTGCGTCGATATTAGTTTTGAGTTTACGTTTAATGCATACGTTTTAAGCAAGATCACCTCTTACTTACCATAGCGAAGCTTAAGCACGGATGCTTTCAACTGGTTAGAAGTCAATAATTTTGGTTTATCAGATCTAGAGATTCAGAGTCAGACCCACTGTTTTGTATGAATCACTATAGGACACTTCGCGCGACCAATGGGAATGGCCTGCGAGCGACTGGGCGAACGTGACTCTGTCGCGCCGAGATCAGTGTGGTCGTGTGACGCAGTCGATAAGCACATCAAATGACGGCTTTTCCTTCATTCGTGGACGATATGTTGATAGAATTTAGACGAGATGGTCATAAAAACACACTTATGAATGATGCAAGACTCCAATGAATAAATTTATCATCGTGAGGAAATATGTTTGGGAAATAATTGAAGTTTCTATACAACAGCTTCATATTAATATCAATAATCAAAGGCAAACGCTTCATCGACCAAAAAGCTACTACGTCTAGTTTAGCAACTGCAAGAGCATTCAGCCAGTTTTAAGTCGCGTGCCTCGGTCGCGTAGATTCGTATGCTATGGGTCGCCTGGCAATAGACGACCATGGTCGCCTGGTTCCGGTCACGCGTCGCCGTCGCAATGATTGGAATTGCACCTTTACTTTATACTAAAATTCATCGAAATCGGTTCATCAATTTAGGCGAGAAGCGTAACATACAAACTCACTTTCGCATTTATTATATTAGTTAGGATGTATCAAACGTCTATTCTTCTCTCTATCTTCTTCTATCTATTAGATTCTGGATATTTCCATCATTAAAGTCAAACTGTAAAATAAATATTGATAATAATTATCTGAAATAATTGGTTAATATTTGAGTTCAATTCTGATCGTCTAGACTTCTATGCTATGTTCCGAATAATTGACTACTTGAGCATACCGTAAGTATATTTAAAGCCAGCTACAACTACATAGTTATGTCTGGCTACTACTGTTAATATTGTTAAACTATTATTTGAAAATATTAACGATTTAAGAATCTACAACTGCGAATGGACAACTAGAGTCACTTTAAAATATTTAATTTGCTGTAAATGTTGACGTTCAAAAGTGCCATTTAATGGTCTGATTGGAATAAATGAATTGGATTGAGTCCTTGGTCGTGAGGTTCCAGAGTTTGATGTCCAGATACGATCCGGTCCGGTATCCTCGTAGATGGCTAAAAGGCTTCGATCACATGGAACTTGTAAAAGGAGTATCGTTAACCCGGTTGTGGGTCGTAGAGGTCAGATAACAAAAAAGATTCCAGGTACGGCAATGTCTAAAATGTTTATTATTATTGTTGATTCCATGTTGTCACTGTCAGTCAGTCGGGCGTCATGCCATAGACAACTGCTGTACGTTCTGTTTTGTCTGTGGTGTGATCGGAGACTCGTTTTAATTAATGTCCGGTCCTGACATGGGCTGATAGTTATACGTTTTTTTATTTAGTTTTGTTATAATTTTAGTTGATAAGTTATTTATCTTTAAGTGTTTCTCTGCGTCTTTTCCGGCAGAATAAACTGATTTTCTTTCTTTTCTTTATAAACAGTCTCCTTGTAAAATGCTGATAATCAACAATGGAACAACCGAGGTGTAGGCTACTTATCGAGCAGGTGACAGGACAGAGCTAGGCCAGTAGGCATCAAGGGACATATACAACTGGGTTAAACCCAGTTGTTAAGCACCACGGATTATACATATATTAACACTAATACTATTGGGTCCTAAATTGTGAGCTGATTTTGATTCAGTAATAGGTATGGCAAAATCTCTTGAACGCACGGTTTGTTCTGTTTTCTATACGGTCCGTGTAGTAAACAACTCCAGATGTAACCTGAAAACTATCTAACATAATGTTGCGTTCAGTTTGCCAAATAATACACTTCCATAAGAGTGTTGGTATATGCGGATTGTTCGTATTTAAGGTCAGATGTAAAAAATTGTCAGAAAGGCAAAGGCATAAACTTAAAGGAAAATAACTTACTCTTAAAGTTGCTATGACCTGCACTGATCACATCTACCTGCAGCCATGTCCCATCCAGCCGTTCACGAACGGATGGGAAGAACTTGTGGAGGTGACGGCCTTTTATGAATTTTCTCACGTACATTGCCATTCGGATAAAAGTTCTTCCCAGACATCAGTCTGGAGTTTAAGTAATCTAGATATCTTAGCACCATCGCGTTGCGAAAAAAAAATCTGGGTCCTTGATCTTTCGAGCATAGTAGTACATTGCAGTGCATCGCTGCACCTCAAGATCGACTGGGAGTACACTTGCAAGTACCGGTAAGGCTTCTGTACTAACTGTACTATATCTTAAAGCCAAACGCTGGCTTGAGCAAGGCAGAAATTTACGTCGTACCCTATGGTGGCCCTATCTGCCCAAACAGCAGCCCAAGTAAGTAGCCCCATAAATAGTTTTTAAGGTATGAAATGACAGACCCCAAGTAGCTTTGGATATTCTCGAAAAAGCGTAGAAATTCTTTTGCGCCTTTTTACCTACTGTTTTTATATGATCAAAACATCCGGTTACACTGAAAGCTGACCCAGATTTAATTGGGAAAAAGCTAGCTAGATTGATAGTGGCAACGGTGCCTCAAAGTTTTAACTGCACAGGACGAGATGCTAAAACCATAACTCGAAAACCATAAATTCTATGTGTAAACCAGTTAAATTTGAAACTCCTCTGCCCTTTAAAATAAGTCGTAAAATGAACTAAATCGACCAACTACAAAGCGGTAAATATTTACGTCACAATTCACAATAAGCCCTTTAATTTGTTAAGTTGCACGGCACAGATCGAAAAACTTTTTAATGGGCTAATTTTTCCCCTATTAGTGACCCTATATTCAACTTTTTTTATTCAGGTCACACAATTTTGCATGTATGTATACATGAGGACTGATTCACACCTTAAATATCTTAAGCATTAACTCTTCACATTAGAAGCTGACCTTGCTAATCCAATAAATGAAAAGCAACACAAAAAACAAGAACCACAAGAAGAAATCAACCCTCAATCGTTCAGAGTTTAAATTGAAAAAAAAAACAATTTACAACCACAAATGACCTCATTTTCAGACTCTTAAGATTTCTACAGGCGGGTATTGGAGCGCTCAGTAATTACAAACCGACTCATTTCCCACAGAATTTCACTTAAAGCCTACGTTTTAGAACGTGGAGTAGTCAACGAATGGAGTGTCAATAAAATACAATTTTATTATAAAATCTTTTATCTGACATACTATGATCATTGAGCTAAAAGAACTATAAATATAAATGTGGATGGATGGACAGGGAGAGGGAGTCCAAAGAGAAGATGGATGGATTGTGTTAGGAGCGATAAGAAAGAAAAGGGAGTTAGTTACAGCATGATGGCTGACAGGACAGAATTGAAGTAAAAAACGTGTTGCGCCGACCACAAGTAACGTGGGATAAGGGCAGGAAGATGATGATGATGGTGATGATGATCTGAGTGAATAAGAAGAAGTTTGTAAGTGACACTGGTATCCCAAATAGTTTTGAGGAAATCGGTTATGATTTACATTTATTTTAGGCAACAAAATACATATTTTAATATAAAACAAAGTAAACTAGTACACACAGAGTGGGGCATCAACATCAACGTTTCCTTTCTAGGCTTAGGTTGTATATTTCTCATTGAGTACCGGGTTAAATAGAAAGTGTACTGAATTGATGAGCAAAGAAATTACCACAGTGAAATTTTTCTGTATTTTGTTTTTGAGAAGATCTACGGTCCTAAAAAGCATAGACTTGATGACCTTGTGACAGTAATACGAATTAGCAGCAAGCCACGAAATTGCGAGGTCACCAGGATAGGTTCCGTCTATACTGGAAGACAAACTTGAGCACTCTGGTTTTAATTAAAGACATAAGGATTGTTTGCCCTGGAGTTGAATACGCTATTTAAAATTTATATGTAGAGTATCATTTACATGTATACTTCATTAGCTACGTCCTCATTGTTTTAGAAACTCTGTCGCATTGAGTATTAAGGCCACCGTCTATAGGCTTTATTTCCATATTAATAAACGGATTATGAGCTTACAATATACTGCGAAGCTTTGACGTTGTAGTTAATGTAATTTATGATAAATTATTATTAATTTCATATCTTAGCTGAGAAACGATTATTCTGATGACTTCTTGACAGCTCGCAGAGAGTATTCATGAGTTTGATATTACACGTTACATTTATACTAAACCACCTTACCAGAAGTTACTCTTGCAAGTTCCGTACATCGTAATGTTCGGGTGCAATTATGTGGTGAAATTTCATAAGATTTATGTTGTATGCTAAATATAAGTTGAAATGTATAACAAGCTGCATTTGAAATAACCTTTTCTTTGCTCTTGACAGAGCGGTCGCGGTAACTATGATTATTTTTTTTATTTTTTTATTAGTTGTTATAGTGTAACAGAAATACATCATCTGTGAAAATTTCAACTGTCTAGCTAAAACGATTCATGAGATACAGGCTGGTGACAGACAGACAGTGGAGTCTTAGTAATAGAGTCCCGTTTTTACCCTTTGGGTACGGAACCCTAAAAACTAAGTGTCTGTCTCACGGCTGCACTAAAAAGGTCCATTTCAGCGATGCTCAGACTGTTGCTGTCCGACTCTGGTTTTCTAATGAACCTTTCGTTATGTATAGATACCTACATCTTTTCATCATCTTCCTGCCCTTATCCAATGTTATTTGGGGTCGGCTCAACAAGTTTTTTTTCTTCCATTCTGTCCTGTCAACCGTCACGATATCGCTAACTTCCTTTTCTTTCATATCACTCCTAATACAATCCATCCATCTTTTCTTTGGCCTCCCTCTCCCTGTCCATCCATCAACATTTATATTCATAACTCTTTTAGTTACTTGCATTTCATCCCTCCTCTTCACATGACCATACCAAGATAAGCAGTTCTCTTTCAACTTTTCCGTAATTGGAGCCACTTTTAAGCTACCTCTAATGAACTCATTCCTCACTTTATCCATTCTCGATACTCCACACATCCATCTCAACATTCTCATCTCAGCTACATGCAATCTTTTCTCATCCGTCTTTTTCACAGCCCAACATTCTGATCCATACAGTACGACAGGTATTATCACGGACTTATAGATTTTCCCCTTTAACTTGAGGGGCATCCGTAGGTCGCAAGTTGTTCCAGTGACCTGTCGCTATTTCATCCATCCTGCGTTGATCCGGTGCGTTACGTCTCGGTCTATATCGCCGTCCCCCTGGACAAGCGACCCGAGGTAGGTACCGAAAGTCGGAGCAGATCGGTATAGGCGTATAGGACTGGAGAGACCGCCGAAATCGCAGAACAGGTATTCTGTTTTTGTTCTGCTCAATTTCAGGCCAACACCCAACAGTCATTGCCACCACGTCTCCAATCTGGACCTCTAGGCCGCTTTCGGCAACTAGCACAATGTCGTCAGCAAACAGCATGCACCAGGGAGCCTCTTCCTGAATGTCCGACGTCAGAGCGTCCATTATCATCAGGAAGAGGTAAGGGCTAAGGGCCGACCCTTGGTGCAAACCGACTGCCACATTGAAGCTGTCAGTGGTGACCACTACAGACCGAACTTGGGTACTGCATCGACTGTACATCGCTCGTGGTATCATGCTATGTATTATGTATTATGCATCGTGGTATCATCGCTCGTGGTGTCATCAATAGATATCTAAATCTTTTGAGGTATATTGATACATATTTGTTCTAAGCCGGCCTGGATCATAACCATTACTTCTGGGTTAACACACAGTAAAGTACTGTAAGGCAAACAAAAAATGTGTAATGTCGATTTTAGTGAATATTTATTTACTGCGCGGTTTTGGTGATTAATAAAATTGGAAACTGTGGCTGTAAATAATACGGTATAAAATGTTGGCGTCAAATATCACATTCAAACGCTCGACATTTATGGGCTTCACAGAATTTAACGTGTGTACGTTATAGCGCTGTTTTATAACAGTAGTATTATTTATTTGTGAACCTATTGTAACGTCAATATGTTTTAAAAAATGTCCACAAATGATGAACGAATGATGATGAAAATAATATGTGCAACATAATACATATTATATTTGAATTCAAATTAAATCTCGTCAATTTGTATAATAAATTGATTAAAATGATTGAGTTTCTAGGAATGAGTTTCTAGGAAATAGAATTTTTTATATTTAGTAGTAGATTAAAGTGGTCGTTTTTGTTTATGTGATTGGCTTACTTATAAATTAAAACATACGGACATAGAGTACCTACGTACCTGATGAGTGAATATTTAAGTAATTCGTGCTTTATTGGATGTGAGCGTTTTATTAAGAAAGGGCTTCGTATCCGAACTAATATGAAACACAATATATATAATTATAATTATAAGTATGAAAACAATATCTATAAACTAATCCATATTTTATATAACAAACTTATAAAGTAAGTGATGACGTCGTGTTACGCTGCGAAACGTCGGTTGCGAAGCTGGGGCCCTAGATAAGATGTCAATCGACTGACGCTAACGCCAATCGAAAAGTCCAAAATGTA
>NDFZ01000948.1:0-12303 GCA_002192655.3 Mamestra configurata | reverse complement strand
GTTCAGGTGCCTTACCTCGACCTGTGCGACCAGGGAGACGTTTGGATACATCCGCTATAACTCTTTTTTTAAAAAAACCTTCTTTCAAAATAATAAACGGTTCCGCAATTTTCACCTTAATGCCAATAGACACAAAAACGGTGTTAAATATCTTAAAAAACATATCCACAAATGCGCAAGGGATTGACGGTATATCGAAAGATATGCTAACTCTAACACTACCACAATCTTAAACTACAATCACCGAGATAGTAATGTGAAGTGGAGTCAGGTTTCAGAAAGGGACGCGGAACCGCGACTGCCTTAGCGGACGTAGTGGGTAACTTCCTGGAAGCACGGGACCGTGGTGAGGGTTCCATTATGGTGCTGCTCGACTACTCGCGGGCATTTGACTCAATTAATATTTATTTATTACTGTCCAAATTAACATATTACGGCTTTGACAGCCAGACAACGGGTTGGTTTAAGAGTTATTTAACGGGTAGCCGCAACGGGTCGAGTTGCGCAGGAAAGACGGGTCCTCGGTATCTTCTTCCCCGAAACTAATCACAAGGGGCGTTCACCAGGGATCGCTGCTCGGGCCTTTACTCTACATATTTTATAGTGCCGACCTAACTGCGTGTATTAAAAACTGCAAATACCATGTATAACCAGATGATACTCAGTTATATATGTCGTACAACACTAGTGACACAACAGCCAGCGTGCGTACACTAAATGAGGAACTAAACAGTATCGTGGCATGATCAATGGACAACTCACTTGTACTGAATCCAAAATAATCTAAGTTTTGGGTCATGGGAAGCAAAAATCAAATAAAATCTATTCCATCTGCGAAGCCCGAAGTTAAAATCATGGGAGAAAACATTCAAAGGGTGGAAACCGCTTGCAATCTAAGTCAAGTCACGGACCCAGAACTTCGTTTTGAGGCGTATATCGCTGGCGTAGTAAAAAATTGTTTTTATAGACTAAAGGTTCTGTACCGGGTGAAAGTTGCGATGAGGAAGAGATTGGTGGACAGCCTGGTACTGTCTAAAATAAATTATTGTGACACTGTATACGAGCCGTGTCTCCTTTCCCGCACAGAACGTCTAATACAGCGGGTACAAAATGCGTGTGCACGTTACTGCTTCAGTATACCATGTTAAAAATGGCTGCACGGCGGAAATTGCATTTAGCAGTCTTAGTGTTCGGCGTCATACAAACACAAACCTGAATACCTGTTTAGAAAGCTTAGCTGGAGACACGAGCACTACAAGTACTCCGCCCGTTCCACGTCCAAATCGCTCTCGTTGACTCGTCGTAGGACAGCTTTCAGAGGATGCTTTAAGTATCGCCACGAGCTGCGGGAACGATTTACCACCTCCCATAAAATCGCTGAAAACAAAACAAAATCTTAAATATCAGTTTAACAAAATCCTATTAGAAGAACAGAAGGTAAACAACGTAAGTTTTATAAATAAAATCCAGTTTAAACTTTAAAGTAACTTACTTAAGGTTCATAATCCATTGGCATCGTATCCAAGCGTTTCGAGGCGGCATCACAATCACACAGGCAGCGATATGGGGGTGTTTTTTGCTGAGCACCACACTTTCTTTTCTCTCTTTGTTGTTGTTGTCAGTTGTCAAGCATCGTTCTACCACTAGCCAATCCCATTGCGCATAACTGCACAGGACTCGTGCGCCGCCTGACGACACGCGGCGTCACGCGAGTTGCGACGTCACGTAGCGCCACGCGAGTGTGGATGTGGGAGCGAGACAAAGCATCGAATGTTCCGGCGTTTTGCAGGTTTTACTTTTATATTTTTGTCGAGACATTTATTACCTATATTTTTAGTATCTATTTTCACATGCACAACAGACCGTACGTCATGTCCTAGGCAACCACTGAAAATCAGCGCCATGCTGTGGGTCCCCCACGGCACAGCATTATGCAGAGCCCTTTTGTCACAACCACGACATGCATCAACTTTATTTATACCTACTCATACTTTATTTATTTTTTCTGATTTAGTTTTAAACGTATCTTTAGTAATATCAAAAAAAAAAGCAAATTTGTTTACTATGTGTGAAAATATTGTGTTTGCCTAGTTTTCCGAAAAATATAAAATAATTAATTTAAGAACTAACAAAGTAGGTATGTCGTTTTGTGGCAATTAAATACTTTTCCTTTCTTCTTTCAACACAAGGCTAGTACTTGTTCATCAGACTCATCGATTTTATCCGAATTCTTAGAAGGCTGGCAAGCTGTGCGACCGTGGAATCGAGTTACAGCCAATGCGTCTAATGCAACATTTAATTTTAATGAACGAGCTGGCAGATGCTTAGGCCATTTTTGGAATAGGATACGTGTATATATGTAATATTTAGAATTCTAAATTCAAACAACAATTAATTTCAACGTTCTAACCTCGACGATGGAGCCTCGCTAAGCGCGGTTAGAATGAATTTGTAATTTGTATATTACGCAACTACCTCACATAACCCCCTTCACATATTTTTGTACCTATAATAAAGGATCGAAGGGGAAGCAAATAGAAAAAAAAACGAATCCAGTTATAGTTACGTTTATTAAAAATCGCAAATGCAAAATTTTCTTTCATTTACAAATTACACAAATGTTTACCGATATCGAAAAACATTTCATCGACATATCGATAAATATGTATCGACTCGACTAAAACGTACGTCCTTTAAATAATATCTTAATAAAAATACACAGTAAAGCTAGATTTGATTAAAAAAAAAAACATAAAAAGTCAGTCAATATCACATACGTATATGAAAAATAAACTACCGACGATAAATATGACTTTAGCACACTTAACTAACACTTCTATAGTAAGTTTAAAGTTCTTGAAAATTGCGAAGTGTAAAAATCTTGAATCTTTGTGTAAAAGTTAAAAACCTTCATGCTATCAAGAAGTCAAAAGTTGCGAGGTTGTCAACTACCCATTACGATTTTAATTCCGACTCTTCAAGCATAACAATTTATAAAAATGGCTGCCCCGGCCATCTTGAAAAAAGAAACAAAATGATAAACATTTTGTTTCTTTCGACTACAAATTTCCATAGACAATTTTACGAGAATGCAGACTTTTTGCACCTTCACAATTTCCAAAAACTTCTAAAATTAATAATAAAAAAATTAAAGCAAATATTTATAAAGTTCTACTTAATGTTTTATCAACACACCAAGAAACATTGAAAAGGAACTTAGATTTCCGAATTTACAATTTCTTATATCCACAACGCCGACATTGAATGTTTTAAAGGAAGTACATAGTAGGGGGTGGAAGAACGAATTGTCAGCTCTTAATTTTTTCTTTGATACACAAAATTGACACATACTATACAATACACGACATTGCGGTAGGCCTTCAATTATAATAATTTTAAATCAAATTCCAAATAGTGGTATTCATAAGACCTGTGCAAATGGACAAGTAAAGTCATTTTTTTTACTAGAAAAGTTTATGTTCAACAGTGCCCTTTAATGGTCGAATCGTAATAAATTATTTAGACTTTTTTTCTTAGCTGTTTTGAGAACTATAATTCAAATAGTAAGTAAAACAATGTTTAGTAATAAGAGATCTAAAACCGATATAAAAAGTTACACATTTAAATCTAAAGTTCTGGCACTAAGCTTACAAAACCTACTTCAGTTTTAAACTGTAACTATATCTAGCTAGTTATAAAAAAGCTACACAATTATAATAGTGATCCTAAAACTAATTTTAATTATAACACTTGTTTTCTACAATTTAATGGATAAAAAATATTAAAACTTAAAATCACTGGGCTGCAATTTGTATCTATCATCATCTGCCTAGCCTTTTCCCAACTATATTGGGGTCGGCGTATTTTACGTGGAGCGGCTGCCTACCAGACCTTCACAACCCATTAACTGGGTAACACGGTACTCCTTGGCTAGACTGGTGTCAGATTATCTGGCTTCTGACTATCCGTAACGACTGCCAAAGATCTACAAATGACAGCTGGGACCAACGGCTTAACGTGCTTTCCGAGGCACGGAGGAGTCTCGGTATGTTAAGATGGTCACCCATCCACAGACCAACCTTGGCAAGCGTAGCTTAACCTTGAAGATCGACCCGTGTGGCTGTTATTATTTAGCCACGAGCTCCGCTACAATTTGTATCTAGGCAAATTTAAAATGTCGGTAAATTTTTTCTGTGGTCATTCTATTTCATTTTAGCTTGATTAGGTAACACTGGCATTTTACAATGGCCGTCAAAGTAAATTGCAAAGTGACGATAAAAAATATACATGTATGTAAAGATACACTTACAAAGATAAAACTAGATTCATCCCTAAAAATAACTTAGAAATATTAGTTGCCTTTTCTCCTAGCAAAAAAAAAAATGCAATGTCTGCAATGCAAACCGCAATTTGAGACTCTTAAATAAAAAAACAGTNTATATCATCATCTGCCTAGCCTTTTCCCAACTATATTGGGGTCGGCGTATTTTACGTGGAGCGGCTGCCTACCAGACCTTCACAACCCATTAACTGGGTAACACGGTACTCCTTGGCTAGACTGGTGTCAGATTATCTGGCTTCTGACTATCCGTAACGACTGCCAAAGATCTACAAATGACAGCTGGGACCAACGGCTTAACGTGCTTTCCGAGGCACGGAGGAGTCTCGGTATGTTAAGATGGTCACCCATCCACAGACCAACCTTGGCAAGCGTAGCTTAACCTTGAAGATCGACCCGTGTGGCTGTTATTATTTAGCCACGAGCTCCGCTACAATTTGTATCTAGGCAAATTTAAAATGTCGGTAAATTTTTTCTGTGGTCATTCTATTTCATTTTAGCTTGATTAGGTAACACTGGCATTTTACAATGGCCGTCAAAGTAAATTGCAAAGTGACGATAAAAAATATACATGTATGTAAAGATACACTTACAAAGATAAAACTAGATTCATCCCTAAAAATAACTTAGAAATATTAGTTGCCTTTTCTCCTAGCAAAAAAAAAAATGCAATGTCTGCAATGCAAACCGCAATTTGAGACTCTTAAATAAAAAAACAGTCTTTTTATTCACAAAACTAATAACTAGATTGAGATTTTCAATAACTTGAGATTAACCTTAAATGTAGACTATAATCTTAAACCTATAAATGCAATATCTGGTCACTGTTCGCTTAAAATGTACAAAATTAAATATAAAAGTCGAGCGAAGCCGATTAAATAATAATAATTTTATATTGATAGACGATTATTGGGAGTTTCACCCTACTTAGTTTTTTTACAATATTCCTAATTCCACGTTTTATAGAAGTTTTACTATTACGAATTTAAGATTTAGATATTTTCTAAAACGAACTCTTACTTTAAAAAATGTTTGATGGGTAAAAAAATATTGTAACTTATTTTGACTTTTGCCAAGTTCAGTTGTTTTTATTTTAAAAGTAATCGAGTATCAGGAAACCAATAGAAAACAAAGAAACAATATTATTTACCCTCAAACAGCTAGACCAATGGCCTGTTTCATTTGGTATTTTAGGTAAATGTCCCTTATGGCAATTGAAGTAAGGTACATTTTGGCATTTTGGGTAAATGTTCATTATGTCAATTAAAGTAAAGTACATTTTGGCCTTTTTGGGTAAATTTTACTTACGTTAATTGAAACCTCCGGTGTTAAAATATTGAAACAGGCCCCTATTCTTTTAAACCGAGATCATATTTACGGCCTATCATTTAAATAGCCCTTAAATACCTTAAATATAACATTTCGATTCAATCAGGACGAATTATATCAATTTCGGACGATTATAAAATAGCTTAGAATTAAAAATGGCTACATATGTTTATATTTCAGTCTTAGAGTCTAGATTTATTTACAAATGGCAGTATCATTTAGCTTCCGATATTCTTATAATATAGACAAGCCATCTGGCTGGGCTGATTTTTATGTTGACAATGTGATTAATATGAAGATACTATGATTTTTGTGACAAATATTACCTACTAGTTGTCGCCCGCGTGATTATCGAAAATTATCCCAAGGGAACATACTCCCGGGATAAAAAGTATCCTATGTCCTTTCCCGGGATTCAAACAATCTCCATACCAAGTTTCATCTAAATCGGTCCAGCCGTTTGCGCGTGAAGAAGTAACAAAGATACACACACTCACAAACTTTCGCCTTTATAATATTAGTGTGAAGATGTGATGTGATGTGATATTTGTGTTAAATTGTCAAGTAACCATTTAATAAGTCTTATTCAAACTAATCTAGTTTATTATATCATATTTTTCGGGTGAATGTGAAAAATACTGTTTGTCTTTAAAAAAAAACTTACTTTAAAATCTTTTTAGTTTAGTTTAATTATTATTACTTTGATGTAAAGATCTCAAAAAATGCTGAATTCAGCGTATTTAGGTAGATAATGGCTATCAGTCAATCTTGTAGAATAATCATATTAAGTTGTGCGTTAACTGTACTAGGAATACCAAAGAAAAGTATTTTAATATTCATCATTTTCTAACCCGTGGCTATGGTGACCACTTTTTGTCTATTTTAATCAATGATATTATAAAGGAAATGAGCGGCGTCCAGATATCGTCGCGTACTCACTGTACGACTGCGATAGATAATACGGAACGTATGATACAGAAAGAGATAGCTATATGGTAAATTACAACAATTGTCTGAATTTGTCTGCAATAATTTGCGCGTGCGCCAGTGCGATATCTACCTCTTTTTTAGGGTTCTGTACCTCAAAAGGTAAAAAGGCAACCTTATAAGATCACTCTCTTGTCCTTCTGTCTGTCTGTCCGTGTGTCACCACCGATTTTCTCAGGAACAGGTGAACCTAGCAAGTTGAAATTAATACCAGATATTGAGGTCTTTAGTCCCTATTAGGTGTATAAAAATGAGTCCTGAGTCAACACGATAAAAAGATATGGGCAAATTTAGATTTTCGCGAAAACTTGTAAGTACTAAATTGTACCGTAATTTTCAACTTTTTTTTGTATTCGGTATTTTTTATATACTATGATTGATTTTAATAATAGTCATTTAAATCGTCCTATCATCACATTGTCCACACAAAAATCACTAAAACTACTTAAATTATTAATTTAAAGTAAAACTAACCTAACTCGAAATAGTAAATGCATCGAAATGGCTATATATTTTCACTAAATTAAACATACTTACACTAAAACCTATTTTTACTTGCCTATTAGTTTTTCATTGCAATGTCTCAGTAATGGACCATTTTCGGTTATTGAANCCCCCATGTAACGCGCCGTAACGTATATCTGTACCCCCATGTAACGCGCCGTAACGTATATCTGTACCCCCATGTAACGCGCCGTAACGTATATCTGTACCCCCATGTAACGCGCCGTAACGTATATCTGTACCCCCATGTAACGCGCCGTAACGTATATCTGTACCCCCATGTAACGCGCCGTAACGTATATCTGTACCCCCATGTAACGCGCCGTAACGTATATCTGTACCCCCATGTAACGCGCCGTAACGTATATCTGTACCCCCATGTAACGCGCCGTAACGTATATCTGTACCCCCATGTAACGCGCCGTAACGTATATCTGTACCCCCATGTAACGCGCCGTAACGTATATCTGTACCCCCATGTAACGCGCCGTAACGTATATCTGTACCCCCATGTAACGCGCCGTAACGTATATCTGTACCCCCATGTAACGCGCCGTAACGTATATCTGTACCCCCATGTAACGCGCCGTAACGTATATCTGTACCCCCCTCCCCCTCCCGAAACGTTACGTATCATCCACGTGACGATTTTTACCTAAAAGTCACAATAATGTCTACTACTCTCATGTTACCAAATATTTAATATATTAATAAATGTAATTTCAAGAAAAATATTGATGTTTATTTTTGTTTGGCAAAATGACTACTGTTTAGTGACTGTGTAACTCGAAAATATGTTTAGTGAGCTAGCGTTAAATAAAAAAAAACCATGTTACGTAACGCGTTGTTCGAACACCCCTCCCGCCCCTGTAACGCATCGTAACGTTTTACAAGACCCCCCTCCCCCCAAATTGCGTTACGTAATACTTGAATGCCCCCTTTACAGTACCCACGTAGAATAATTTTGTATTTTTATAGAAGTAATATTGAAAGTGATATCATTCTTGTATTTCATAGTACATCTGTAATGATAATCGCTCTATTTTAAACTGTAAGTAATTGCATATAGCAGCCACTTTAAACGGGCAAACACATCTTACATTTGAAGAACGGTTGGTGAAATGTGGGCTAACTTTATATGACATCAGTACCTTCGGAGAAAACAGGCACTATATTTTGAGTTTGTAATGTTCACTTTTATTAAATTGTTATTTACTGTGTAAAAAAAAATTGGCTGTCTGTAAAGTCGGTTTACGGACGATAGTTTAACGTGACAACGTCTTAACAAAACATTGATGAAATGATCGTACCGTTACAATGAGCGTAACGTTACAATGAGTCATCATTTTTCGTGCGTGCGTTGTCACGTCAAAAATATATAATTGAAAATTACACCATCCTCCTTACTTAGAACTGTCGAAATCTCAAATAAATGGCCCTAACACCTCACAAGACCCTATGCTCATCACCATCTGAGGCTCCTAGACAAATGACATCATATAAACATGTCACCGTGTAAACTTAGGTGGAGGGAGCATGAAGTGAACTGTCATTCCATCTTGCTTGTTTGGATTGACAGCTCACTTCACCTAAGCTTACACGGTGAGAGGTTTACGGCATCGCACTACTGAGGTTCTAATCAAGTTGTATCAGCGTATGCGATTGTCGAAATGTCAAAATTTACGGGATTGATCACGTGACGTTTCTGACGTTTTGACAATCGACTTTGCCGCGCTGTCGCTGTCAAAATGTCGCTTGTCTAGAGTTTATGGTCTACATCTGTGGCTTACTCGTCAGTCTTGTCGTGTGACTTCTGCGAGGTGGTCTCCGAGGTGATGTCCTGCAGGATGCTGGTGATCTCGTCGTAGATCTCTGTGAACTGCGGCCGGTCTGAGGGCGATTTGGACCAGCAACGTTTCTAGAGGAGAAGGAGAAATAACATTATTGGAAGAAATGTTTTCCTCTTGCTGACTAACTGGGACTTAAATTCGGTTTGATTGAAACCTACTTTAAGTCCCACTTTTGTTATTTTTTATCGATTGCTTTAGTTAAATCTGCGGAGGAATTTTTTGACGCCATATTTTAAAGTTTACTAAGTTAGGAGTATTATTTACATTTTTTGTGTGTATGGTAAGTTAAGTATTTAAAAGAAAATATTGTTGTGAAATACCTAGGTACTATAACAAACTAAGCCATTGATTGGTACGTAGTTATAATTTTGGTAAACCAATAAATAAAATGTTCTTACACTTATGAAAGGATAAACATGTTCTTACACAGCTTATATATGATTTTAAAGTAGATTTGCGAATCTTAGAGTGGGCTTTGCAAACCAAAATTATTATTATTATTTTTTATTTAGTATGGGTTTGCTCTTGACTCTACTCTAGGTCATAGATGACAGAGACAAAGTCGACGATGAAGCGAGCTCATCCAAAAGAAGCCTGTTCACTCTAATTTTGATTGAAAAGGCGGGCGTTTTGGGGGAAACTAAATTATGTTTAAAAAGCGCTGAAAGTGTTTTCATTAATGATTTTGATTGGTGGATTTAAAAATTTCCAGAAGTAAGTATATAGTCGTCCTGACCGATTTCGGCCATGGCGGCCACTCTCAGCCGAGACTAGCCATCGGCGCGGGACATATTATAGTGCAGGCGTGTGTGCGCTAACACAGCTGCACTCCCTTTTCCATCACTCTCATATTCCTCAGACACGGCAACCCGACACTCGCGGGGAGAGATCTGGCGCAGCACCAACGGCTTAACGACAACTTCCAAACTCCGGGATGTCCCAGAGAAATTCCTATTGGAAAAACCCAATGACACTTGTTGCGATACTTGGGCTTCGAACCCAGGACTCCACTCTCAGCAGTCGCACCAAGACCAGAAGTATAGTGAAGTAACAAAGGGAATGGCGGAAGTACAATAAGATTTTTTTTCTAATTTGAATGTAAAATTCTTACAAGTAGTGCTCCCAATGGCTCCGGCATTGTATCAGGGATGGTCCACTCAAGAGAGCCGGTCTTCACTCGCTCCAACACCGAGTTGTCGTTCAATTTCGCAAATGGCAGCTCAGCTTTGGTATATATCTGAAATAATGATAAGTGTATTATAAATAAGTGATTTATCAAATCTTAATCTATTAAATTCCTCCGTTATTGACTGAGTGACTGACAGACAATGCACAGCCGAAACTACTGGTCGTAGAAAGCTGAAATTTGGCATGTAGGTACATTTCTAAGAAAAGATTTCCAGAAATTCCTATGGGAACGGGAAAAAAACGGGATATATAAAAAAAAAAANAGACAACTGATAAACATACTTATATATTTCTAAATACATACATATTATAGACAAATTACACCCAGACACAGAACAAATGATCATGCTCATCACACAAAGATTTGTCCTGGGTGGGAATCGAACCCACGACCTCCGGTTTAGCGGTCAGGGTCACTAACCACTCGACCAACTATGTATTTTAACATTAACATTGTATTCATTAATGTCGTAGTAAATAGTAAATACTAAGAAAAACTAAATACTTAACTAACTGTATACACTACAAATAAAATTAAAAACTCCTAACTAAATTAACCCTAAAATATAGGGAGTGTACCCAAAAGACTGGCGGCATTGCCACGTTGTATGGCAATGCTCATTCTTTGACCAAGGTAAAAGCCAGCCCTTGGCTCACGTGAAGTGTCAACTAAGCGTCTTAAGAGATCTTTAAACAAGTTATGTGCACCCTATTTAAATACTTTTATTGAAGATAATTTTCTTTGAATGCTGGCTTCAATGAATCTTTTGAAAAGTAAACTCACCTCCCAAACGGTGACTGCAAACATGTAGACATCGGACTTGGTGGAGTAGTCACCTTCCAGCACAGCTTCCGGAGGCAACCAGCGGAGAGGAATCACCTGCAAAATGTCACAATGTTATAATTCATGGTTTTATAATTGGTTCTTATAGTCCGGTCGAGTTTCCTCTCTTTTTTCTAAACAAATAAATAAAAATAAAGTGTCGGTTTGTTTGATTTTTACTTAATACATATGAAAATACTTTTGATAAAAAAAATATATTTTTATTTTTGTTGCTGTCTGTTTGTTCGGACTAATCTCCGAAACGGCTGCATCGATTTTGACAGGACTTGCACTGGCAGATAGCTGATGTTATAAGGAGTAACTTAGGTAACTTTTATTTTTCGATTTCGATTAGGGTTCCGTGCCAATAAATAAAAACCCATGAAAATATTTTTCACACGAGCGAAGTTTGCTTGTGGGACCAATATTTTATACATACATTTTTTATTGTAACCCCATAAAAAATAGAATTAGGGCTTTTAGGTCCTATTTATTTATTCACATCTAGTCAAGAATGTTGTTATTTACCTGTTCATGTAGTTTGTAGTACTCGTGCGAGTCAGGGCCCCTAGTAAGAGCAGGATACGACAGCTTCAGCTGTAGCTTTGATGTGATCAAGCAGTTTCGAGCCGCGATGTCTCTGAAAAAAAAAATAAAAAAAATGTTAATCTTGTTCTCAGCTAGCCCGGCACTGAATATTGGTAGATGGGACTCAATCGGAAAAAATATGTAGCCGCATAGGCTAGGGTTCGGCTGGGAAAAGCCACCTCGACTATATGTCAAAGTCAAAGTCAAAGCATTTATTTCGAATAAACCATTATCAGGTACTTTTGAATTGTCAAAGTCAGTCCGTCAAAAACATGAAGCTATTTGCACGTTCCAAAGCGTAGATCTCTATGGAGAAGAACGTGCAAGCTACTCCACGGACACTTTTTAAATTCATTTTATGTTTACAAAAATCCTGGTTACATTAACCTTGTTGCTTCTATATATGAGAAAAATTTTAAGTACCAAATATTAAAATGCGCCAGTGGCAACTAAGGGATGACCAGTCTCCACTAACGGCGCCCGTTCACGAACATGACGCGCGCATCACCACCATTCAGCTAAACCATGCTATATGAACAGTCCAACCCTGCGATATCTCACAGAGGGGAGTCTTGAGTCCCTCAACAGATATTCCACTGCTAGGAGGCTATATTCCAAATCCAATTATGTTGCTCACCGATGTGTAAACCTCACAGCAGCACACTTGGCAGCAGCCGCAGCTAGATGCGCCGCCA
>NDFZ01000947.1:0-12302 GCA_002192655.3 Mamestra configurata | reverse complement strand
ATCACTTACCTAGATGCTAAAGCATTATGACAAGACATGTTCAAAGTCTATTGTACATATTGCTGGATAATAAGGCCGATATACACCACTGTCATCTCATTTGAAAGGCAAGGTAATGATGGTGAAGAAGTAATACATGTGAAAGTAACTTCAGAAATATTTTAAGTCACCTTTTAACGACACCCACGGGAGCAAACTGGTTAATATTTTTGTAGCCAAGAACACAGCAAAGGTGATACTTTTGTAAGTGTCTGAAATTGTTTTTCGGCTTATACACACCACCAGGGAAATAAAGGCTTCATGACATAATTATAGACGACATTTTTTCTACGTTTCTTACTAGAGACTTAAAATACGAATACATTTAGTACATGCCCTTATACTTTGGGGACTTGGCAGCGGTGTTTGGCAAGCAAGTAGCAATAAACCGGTCGGAAACAAACCGCGTAATGTGGAGTATATTAATTTTGCTGCCATTTTGCTTCAGCTTGACACAGGCGACGGAGGCTCTGCAAATGAGATGCAAATTAATCGGACTGCGCTCGCGATCTTAGTCATGTCATTTTCTGCACTGATGTAGTCTTAATTTTGTAAATTGCTGTTGGACGTTGTTAAGTTGTTGTTCTCCGACTCTGTAATTTAATAAGTTGAAATGTCTTGCAAGGAGTTGGCAGATAACTTAGATGGTAGTGAAATGACAGCAGTATTTGTAAGCAATGAGTTTGCATAAGATTATTAACATAGTTAATCGTATTTTGTAAGGTTGTTTTTACAACGTAATGAAGTTAACACAGCTCTTGTTATTTTTAAAGTTTAAAAAGAAAGTATTAAAAAAAATTGAAAACAAACAAAAATCTTCATAAAACTTGCATCTTGAAGAGCTGTCAGAAATTATTCTAAGCATAGTAAATCAGTCTCAAGAAGTTAGGAGGCTCACGCTTAAAACCGAACAGTTCACGAACTTTTCATAAATAAGACGAAAGACGAACTTACTCAAGGTGAGATCGTGACACGAATAGCCCGTTATGCCACGGCTACGCTGGGAATAAGGTATATTTTGAAAGGTATTTTTTGAGATAAATTTTGTATTCATTTTCGGATTTAATTTTAGTTGAACGAAACTAAGTGGCAGTTTGTGTTTGGTTTTACATATCTACATCTACACTAATATTATAAAGAGGAAAAATTGTATGTTGTATTTTTGTGTGTGTGTATGTTTGTAATGAATAAACTCAAAAACTACGGTGCCGATTCTAAAACTCTTTCACCATTGGACGGCCATTTTATCCCCGTATTCCNAACATAGTTAATCGTATTTTGTAAGGTTGTTTTTACAACGTAATGAAGTTAACACAGCTCTTGTTATTTTTAAAGTTTAAAAAGAAAGTATTAAAAAAAATTGAAAACAAACAAAAATCTTCATAAAACTTGCATCTTGAAGAGCTGTCAGAAATTATTCTAAGCATAGTAAATCAGTCTCAAGAAGTTAGGAGGCTCACGCTTAAAACCGAACAGTTCACGAACTTTTCATAAATAAGACGAAAGACGAACTTACTCAAGGTGAGATCGTGACACGAATAGCCCGTTATGCCACGGCTACGCTGGGAATAAGGTATATTTTGAAAGGTATTTTTTGAGATAAATTTTGTATTCATTTTCGGATTTAATTTTAGTTGAACGAAACTAAGTGGCAGTTTGTGTTTGGTTTTACATATCTACATCTACACTAATATTATAAAGAGGAAAAATTGTATGTTGTATTTTTGTGTGTGTGTATGTTTGTAATGAATAAACTCAAAAACTACGGTGCCGATTCTAAAACTCTTTCACCATTGGACGGCCATTTTATCCCCGTATTCCCACGGGAACGGGAACTGCGCGGGTGAAACCGCGTGACGTCCGCTAGTTTTTGATAAAACAGAACCGTAGAACAATAAATTGACTTTACAATTACATCTCATATTTGTATAAACTTGTCAAATACTAATAGATCATTTCTAACAAAGGACGCGAAAACAATAGCTTCAGAATTGAAATATCAACTTATTTGATGAAATCATGATATAAATCATCCATTTCAACAACAACGATTGTCACCTTCAATTCAGCTGCAGTTTCAACATGTGCAGCATCAATTAGAAACATTATACTATTCGTATTCACACAACGTTCTCGCCACATATACACGATCCGGGAAAAACTATTTTCTGTACTAATTGCTTTTACGCTGACTCCAGTCTCGACACTACTCACGGAGAATACCAATCAAAACGAAGATAGTTAGTAAGTATTGATTGGACGACTAACTTTCGATGATAACTATCTATTCATTTTATATTTAAGTGTTGTTTTCTGATTCTGAGAGCTTTGGGATTTTGGAAATCTCTAAGGGAACACCAGTCGTAGAATGGATTTGGATAATGTGAATTGTATTGGCGGCATATTGCAACCCTCTTGCCTTGTCTATTACTGATGCCATTATGGATCTGTTAATCTCAGTTGTGATGCTCACTTTATTATTCTTTCCTCCGTAAGCATCTGCGTCATAATGTCAAGTTACTTTTTAATTTTGTTAAATTGTGTCCCAGGTTCCAGTATCAAATAAAGTTTCCTCGTTCTTGTAAACCCAGAAGTTTGACTTGAGTGATTCAAATGTTTCGCGCCGAAGGTCCACTAGGGGAGTTACAGACGAATAACCATAAACAGCAGTGGTAGTTACATAAAATTCGTCCACTTTGGTTGAATTTTTAAAACGGAAAAATAGTCAATCTTGTAGAATATTCATCTTAGTTGCTTGAAATGCTGAACTCTGAGCCCTCTTGCTTTTGTTTTCCTTGACTTTTTCTAATCCTCTTAATAATTGATTACCTTGCTTGCTCTGAAGTAAATGGAATTTCGAAGCAATAATTTTAATTTTAAAGATAAAAGATTTATTCTTGATGACAATCTTTTGAAAAATAAAACATAATAACAAAATTAACAATAACTGGGAAATACTTAATACCTTTGGAAAGCTTCATGAGAAATTCAGAATGTTTTTCGTAAACACGCATTTATGCCTAGGCTTCAAAGGACCTACTTCAAAGAACCTTTTAATAGGAAAAGATAATTTAGATTATCTTAAATGTTTCTTGTGTTCCTAAGTTTGAGCCCTCCGGCATTCGGTTGTGATAGCGCTGGTACGGCAAAAAATGGCAATTAGCATCTTTCTTTTAACTTTTCGTGCTTGCAAGAACAGCATCTTTCATTGTATTATTAACTTAAGCTGCTATTAATCTCTTCAGCTTGTGCACAAACAATAACAGCCGCGCGGGTCGATCTTCTAGGTTAAGCAACGTTTGCCGTGGTCGGTCCGACGGATAGGTGACCATCTCAATAAACTGTGATTCCTCTGTGGCATGGAAATCACGTTAATCTGTTGGTCCTGGCTATCACTTGCAGATCTTTGAAAGTCGTTACGGGTAGTCAGAAGCCAAGAATACTAATATGTAATAATAGTCTTTCCAAGGAGAAGCGTCATCGTCATCATCAGCATCTGAAAGAATAGGCCTCCCTTAAAGGGTGGTTTGCTATAATCGTCACGCTTGGCAGGCGGGTTGGCGGTTGCAATGCACAGAGAATGCTGCTGTCCATTATCTGGTGAGTCCCTTAGTCGCCTCTTACGACACCCTCGGGTCGTGATGGGAGGAGTAGCGTATTACACAGTTATTGGGTTTTGGAGGCAGTCGCTCCATGTAGGGTGTTTATTTTTTTATTTCCCACCATACAATTATCTTAACAGGTTTATCACCTAATGCGATAATTTAAACAGCTATTTTTACAACTACAGTTACACAGTTACTTACTTTACAGTTACTATTAATATTTTCGATCACATGTAGTTATTGGTACTACAAACACCATATCTATGTCACAGTAGGACCACAACTTATTTCAAAGAGAGCTCTCATTATGAACCCACCCAGAGTACAACAAAATATATCTATGTCTTCTGCTATACGGTTGAGGATACGGAGTGCGTGCGTAAACGGCGCCTCATTCACCAGCTTGGTGGGGCCGCGTGGCTCTGCTAGCAGCCGCGGCCACCGCCGCCGCCACATGTATCTGTCCGGAACACACATACTGGTACTCAGCTACATCCGGTAACACTATACTGGTACTCAGCTACATCCGGTTAGACTAGAAGTCGACCCCAAAATATTTGAGAAAACAATAGGCAGATTGAGGTCTCCATTTTCATAGTAACACGAGCGTATTTGAGCATGTCGATGTATTATTTCAACAAGCCTACGTTGAAATAAAATAGAGGCATTTATTCTTTAGTTCGAAAGTTCAGAGTTCAAATCATTCACGGTTTGTATCTAAAGCCCGGAGGCAACAACAAAAGCCTTTTTCAAGAGAATATAATCAATACAATCTTTGTTTTGCTTCCATTCCAGGATGATAATAATGAAACAGGTAACAAGACATAAAAAATACTGCGAAACGTACCGCGGGCTCCTGTATTTTCTAAAAATATATGAAGTAAATATTTGAGGTAGGTTTTTTCAAAATAGTATTCTTTGTTGGCTTTCGCGGGCTTATAAATTAATTGAGTTAAAATATCATTGAGACATAATCTATAACGATTCATTTTCTGTGAAGATTATTTTATGAATCTGATATCAATGTGACAAATTCTAACTAATATTATAAATGCGAAAGTGAGTATTTTGGGTTGTTACCTAACGCCTAACGCCTAGATCGCTGAACCTATTTTTAGTGTGTGTTAATTATAGGCTACTTTTTTGTGCAAGAATCTTGCCGCGAGCAAATTCGCAGGCAAAAGTATTAGAATAAATAGATCGAACATTATTTAATCAAAATATTCACTGTTTGATCTATTATCTTCCGATTATCTCACTTATTTAATATTATGGCACCTTTTATTATTGAAGTGAAAACTTCTTTGAGCGCGTTGAACACTTTTTGGGTGAACAAAAGTCATGGAACTCGTGTGATCGTCATCGAACGCATTCCATGAGCTATATGTATACTGTGTATATATGTGTACTTTTTGGGTGAACAAAAATCATGGAACTGGAGTCATAGTTACCGAACGCTTTGGGTGAACAAAAGTCATGGAACTCGCGTCATCGTCACCGAACGCTTTAGCTTTCGCTTAGTTTTCACTTCTATCGGCAGTCCCCAAAGACTGCACGCGTGTTTTTTTTTTTTTTTTTTTAGTCTACTATCCAGGGAAATATTGACAAAAAAACGTTATCAAACAAACCAACTCAATCCATATAATTTCATGAATATTTTTTGCCATAATAACGGTAGACTGTTGACAAGGGATTAATTTTTCATACTTCATTATAGCGTTCGACAAAATAAACAAAAGACTTAATTTTGCAGAAGACAATTTCAGCGAGCCAATGTTTTTTTACAGAATTTTTGGCAAAGAGTTTCAATCTTGATTTCATAGTAATCACCTTTGTGTAACATCGATGGATCGATGGAGTAACGAATTAATAATATCGAATGATACAGTAGGATAGCTTAATATGAATATATTATCAGTGTCCAATGTCGAATCGATTAACGTCAAGCAACTGTGGGTATTCTGTCTTCCTGATACATATGTTGGATGTACATATAATCATCATTTAGTATTATTGTTACCGTAAATCTTTACACACTGTGTAGAAATTCACCTGCTATTTTTCTGGGTGTTATGGTTTATGTAACACATTTTTAGTATTTGTAAAGGCTTCTCAAATATATCGTAATCTAAGGCTGTGTGTATACACAGCTAAAAAGTTGAGCCCTGAAAACGTAAAGCTACATATTAAACTTTAATTTAGTAAACCACTACTAGGGACTACGATAAAAGCTTTTTTTAGGATGGCAAATCATCAAATGACTCCTTTCGCTCTGGGCGGTGCCGAACAGAGTGTCAGACTCTAACTGACTAAAACCCATCCGTGTCACTCCAACGTTTGACGACTTTGACGATATGGTTGGCGCAGTGGTTAAGCGATTGCCTGCTGCTGCGTTGCGTGTCGTGGGTTCAATTCCAGCACAGAACAAATATTTGTATGGCCTACAGATAGTTGTTCCAGGTCTGGCTGTTTGTGAATTTGTATGTTTGTAAATGCACCCACGATACAGGAGAAATTCCTAGTGTGAAGCAACGTTTAAAAAAAGTGCTCTTTACGTTCCAGGGCTGCGGTGACTCTTTCGAACAAGTTTCGTAAACCTGGCAAACTATAAACGCTACTTTTATCAAGAGATAAAGTTGTTTGTAGGACTTGTAAGATATAATCTATATAGCCTTATAATCACTCTCAGTCAGTGATTTGTAAACCAGCCGGTCGATTATGTAAACATATCGAAGTGACGGCTTGGGTGTAGTGATCACGAGGTAAGCTGTCAATCCATACAATCAAGATGTGACGTGATCACAAAGTGAGCTGTCATTCCATTTTGATTATATGGATTGACAGTTTACCTCGTGATCACTTCACCCAAGCCTACCCTTCGACATGTTTACAGAATCGACCGGCAGATTATCAGTGGAGTACCGACATTTTGTTGTTTATTTTTTTCTTCCTTCATTACACGTAATCTTGTTTCACTGTGACCCATAGAATCATCGTCCATATTGGATTTATTTGCTCTTTAGATTTGTTTAAGAAATCAGATCCTTTTATCTATTAGTTCATAATTTATTTTAAGGTATTTCAATTCCCTGGAAGCTTAATAAATTAAATGATATGTTTACTTATTTATGCCTTTTTTAATCTTAATTAATTGTAACCTTCTCCTACTTCACAATTTTGTTAAGGATCAGATACCAAACATTTAATTGTTTATTTTATTGGACCCGTTTTCTAGGAAATTCTTTCTTTTTGCAGTATTTATTGACCTTCAGATAAAATACGCTAACGATTGTTATGTTTTTCGTTTACTTGAGGTACCATTGTTAATGAATATTGTTTTGTTTTTTCTTTTTTTTTCTCTGTATAGAAAAAATAAACATGATACGTAGGAGAGGTTCCGCTCTGCATTCGATCCGAACCCGTGAAAATACTTATTTAAAAAACTCGGACCGCATTCGGATGAAGCTTTTTGCACTGCATCCGATCCGAATCAGTGAAAAAACGGATCAAGAGTCAAAAAAACTAGGACCGTATTCGGATATTACTTGGGTGCTACCACATCAATCGATCGTTCGTCGACTGATACCATCGATCGATGGTAGAATGGATTAATCAACGTCGATAGATAGTCCCACGACGCGCCTATTTGAATCCGAGGTAATGCGAAAGCGTTCATACAAACAATACCACGGCTTCTTCGGTCCGTCAATATTTTTTCCGAATTGGAGACTCACGGATGACGGAATTCGGATATCTTTATAGTATCTATATAGTCGGATATCGGTAAACTACCATACAAATAGTTCTATGGCTACTTCGGAACGTATTTTCACGGATTCGGATCGGATGCAGTACCCACTCTAAAAGACGGCGATGCAGCGCCACTTTTTTTTAAGTTTGTCGGATACGTAACCCGCAGATATTTTTTTTATGATAGATGACGTTGTGACGTCATCTATCATAAAATAAATATCGGCAGTTTCATGTGTTTTGCAGGAGCCTAAAACAGGGCAAGATTAAGAAAGAAAGAAACAACTTCATTTTCTGTCTTTTCTGGACATACATATTTTTATTTAAATGCATTACAAAAGATGAGAAAATTGCAGATTCATTATTAACTTCCGAATTGAACCTGTTGGAAGTTGATAACTCTCTCAAAAGCACATTATACGCGAGCCCATCGAAGTTGAAATGAACGCACTCGTGGTCGCAAATAAAATTGCAATCAGTAACGGATTTTACAATATTTTGCTCCTGAAAAATATTTGGCAGGCGAGAGAATCGAGCATTCGAGCTATGGAGTTCAAAATTGTAACTTAACCTATCGTATGCGATATATTTCATTTCGACAAATTTAAAGAGTACCGCCGATTAAGACGTCCGCCATTTTATGCGCGTGGTACGCATTTTTTCAGTTGATATTTCATACTTTTGTTGATTTAACTGTATATTTATGAATGATGATGATCAATCAAACTGCGAAGGCAAAAGTTTGCCTCATATATCCAGTCGGTAAACTAAACAATTATTAACGTATGGTGACCGTCATTGTCTTAAAGAGTATGTTTAAGAGCTGCTTTGACTGAATTAACTTTAAATTTCAAGTCGCGAGTTATTAAAAAACGAAAAGTCCGTGCGACATTATTCGAAACTTGCTACAATTTAGACAAGAAGAGTTATTGCTTTATTACGTAGTGCCTGTTTGGGAGCCTTAACATCAGATGTAATCAATCCCTAAAGTGTGACATCCGGCCAAAACCTTTAAATCAAGCATCGCAAGCTTGTTTGATTTAAAGGTTTTAAGCAATGGCTTATATTGACAGAGCTGCCATTTTCCACTCACAAACCAATTACGGCAGAGTCTCGTTAGGCTGGTACCTGACACATCTATAGTTGGGAAAAAACGGACAGAAAAGTGCCACAATAACTAGAAACACAATAGCAATTCAATCTGAATGGGAGAAGTTGCTTAATTGCTATGTGTCTCTCGTTTTACCTCAATTTGGATTTTAAATTGGTAGCATTGACCAATTTTCTGAAGAAAATAATAATATTCTTGGTGAGCACTTGAGCGGAGACGGTAAAACGTAATACTGGGTCCACACGATACAGACTTTGAACTCTTTTGCTCTCTCATTACTTTGTTGCACAGACAAAAGTCTAAAATTTTATAGAAAATTATGGAAGTATGTATCGTGTGGACGCACCATAAGGCGATACGCTCTCAAGCTCGGTGGAGCGAGGGTTTTTGTAGGGTGGTAGGAGCTGGATAAGAGTTAGCGAGAATTGAGATCTTTATCTCAGCTTGGCTTGTGATTTCAGAGGCCATGTCAAGCAGTTAATTGCTAGAAGCTGATGATCATGTTGTAGACTAATCTGGACTAATGATCAAGGTACGGGAAAATAGCAAAAAACCGGCCAAGTGCGAGTCGGACTCTCACATGAAGGGTTCCGTACCGAAAAGAATACGTTTCTTGTATGGGAGCCCCCTTCATTTTATTATTTAATTTATTTTTTATAATGTATTGTCATAGCGGCAATAGAAATACACACTCTGTGAAAGTTTCAACTGTCTGTCTATTACGGTTCATGAGATACAGCTGACTGACAGACAGACGGATGGCTTAGTAATAGGATTCCGTTGGTTACTCTTCGAGTACGGAACCTAAAAGAACTGAATCGGTTTAGTAGATTCAGAGCAAACTGTCTATGACAAACGACAGAAAGACACGCGAGTGATTCTATAAGCATTCCATTTTTTCGTACAGACGCTGTGGCAGCGTTTTGAACACAGAAACCCGGCTCCAACCGTACTTTTAGGTAAGCATTTTTTGCACGGTGTGAGCTATTCTCATAGTTCGTGTCGAGCAAAGAAAAAAAAACAAGGCCAAACGTATCTTTCGCTTGATTTTTTCATCTCTGGATTATCCCCAAGAGTCGAACTCTCACTTGCCTTGTGTAGGCTTAAAAATTGTACATGTACACAACATTTCGTAGTGCTACCTTTATCTCACTTTTTTTTTTCATTGAAAAGGGTACCTAGAGCCTCAGATTATTCAAATTCTTTAAGATGTTTTAAGATTACTCGAAATAGACAAGTTTCTGCCATTTGTAGGATTGGCTAAAAAATATTACACTGACCTGGTAGACTGAACCTCTCCTAGTGGTGCCCCTTCATAAAATCTTCAATCAGAAATAGGGTCTCAATCTTGAAATTTTCACTGTTAAGTTATTGACATAGTAATATTACAAGTTTGGTACTATTTATTCGGGCCTTTAAAATAATTCAGACGAATTCAGAATCTGTTTCTTTAAGTTAAAAGGGAACCGCTAGTCTAGAAAAATTCAGTCGAATTGAGAATCTGTTCCTTTAAGTTAAAAGGGAACCGCTAGTCTAGAAAAATTCAGTCGAATTGAGAACCTCCTTTTTTTGAAGTCGGTTAAAAATGGATAAGTAAATACTAAAACTTTAAACAAATATCCTACGCAGCCCACAGTTCTGAATTAAGAATTTGAAGAATTTTTCATAACATACTAAAGATAGAAAAAAGAGTGTGACAACTGTGAATTTTCAATTTATAAAATCAGAGATAAATAAAGTAAGTCAGTAGGGTTGGCTTTCAGTTAATCTGAATTCAGCTGAATTTCTATATTTTACGTAGAGCGGCTGCCTACCAGACCTCCACAACCCATTAACTGGGTAACACGGTACTTCTTGGCAAGACTGGTTTCACAAATGACAGCCGAGACCAACGGCTTAACGTGCTTTCCGAGGCACGGAGCAATTTCAGTATGTTAAGATGGCCACCCACCCACAAACCACCCTCGGCAACCGTTGCTTAACCTTGAAGATTGACCTGTGCGGCTGTTATTATTTAGCACGACCTAGAGATAAAGTAGAATTAAAATAACACAAAAGTAACCAGTTTACAATCGGAAGAAATTACAAAGTTAAGAGATACATTCGAAAGGGGAAATCAAAGCAATATCGAAACCATTGTTCAAAATTTTCGAAGTTACGCTTTTAGAAACTGGAAATTCTGAACAGATCCAATTGCAAAACAATTCGTCCCTTTATCTTTCGCTGTTAACTTATATTTGATTTTGATAGGATTCTTTGCAAATAACTTCCAGTACGTTTCGAAGTTACTTGGTAAAGAAAACAATAGGTATGGAATCCAACAATAATAGAAGAAAACATAAGAATGCAATTTATGTTCAATAAGACAATCTTAACTTTACCTTATTACCTCCAACTTTGGGCTTTAACAAGAGTTCGGCCATGGTTATTTCGGAAAACACAACCAAAGAAAATGATTTGCCGGAAATCTTTCATGAGAATTTCCCAAGTAGTATAAGCAGGCAATATTATGCGTTCAAGTGCAGTGCAAATAGAAATACCAATAAGGATAAGTCTGTGAGCAAAAACAACTTCTTTCCGAAAAATAATAATGCTGGGCAGACATGTCGCATCTGCTTGACCTAAAAATAATATTACTCACCGATATTTTTCATGACAACCCACTATTTATAGAAGTAGGGGAAGACCAAAGACACGATGATAAAAGTTGGTGACATTATTAACATGACAGAAAATTGCTCAAACATAAAATAATTTGAAACTCAATAAACAATCGAAGGATATCCATCGAAAAAAATCGCCAGAAAAATGCTCATACCTCTGTTTGTACTTTTACCCGACATGGCTGCTTTATGCATAACTAGTTCCAATTAAAATGTGTTGAAGAAGAAGGCTGAAGGTGTTGCTTCATCAACCCCAAATAAATTGGAATAAAGGCAAGAAAATGATGTTTTTTTTTAAGGATGGGAAATCATCAAATGACTTCTTCCGCTCTGGGTGGAGCGGAAGGGCGTGTCAGACTCTTACTGACTAAAACCAATTTGTGTTCCTTCTAAAGACCTTTGCGTTCCAGGGACGCGGTGACTCTTTCGAACAAATTCCGCAACCCTGGCAGGAAGAAAATGATGATGATGTTTTAATTTTCAAATAGAACCGTGGATATTATTTTTCTGCATACGCACGATACGTACGTTACATACGTTTTTTCCCCGGGAATTTTGCAGGCTTAAATTCAGCGGCCATTTTTACTGACACCTACACTACATTTAATGGATGGAAAAGGGATACAATAGCAATTCCACCATGCAGAAATACGAAACAATCTTTGTTAAAACGAACTATCTACTTAATTGTAAAGGATCTTTAATAATAATAATAATAAGGATCTGTGGCTCGACTGTCAACCAAGTGACACAAATTTTTTCACTCCCAATTTTATCAATTTTAAATACCAATAAATCAGTCAATTAATCAAACCAAAATGGCAATAACAAAGGAAAAAAAAAGCACATAAGACTGTAATAGTATGTACATATGTTCCAACAATGAAGAAAACCGAAGAACAATGAAAAAATATGTTGACAAGAGCCGCAGCTCGACAAGCACGCGTACCACCTCCGGCCTCATCGCTCAGTTCCGCCTCGCCGCCGCCGGAACCCAGCCCCACCGTGAGTGCTGTGATACCGGCCGTGGAAGTTGCGTCGAGCTCAAGTGAAGAGTACTTCTCGCCGCCTACGTCGCCACTACCTGCACGTCGACGAAGAGGACGCCGGCCGCCGGACGGCTTAGGACCTCGA
>NDFZ01000946.1:0-12301 GCA_002192655.3 Mamestra configurata | reverse complement strand
TTCTTAGAGGATTTTCTTCATCCTTCAAATCTGCAAACGTTACAATAAAATAAATATAAATGTACCAAAGTCACACAGTTACTTGGTTCCATCAAAGGTATTGTGCAATACTAAAGTAGGAAGGTACTAAAATAATATTATCTCGTTGTGATCTAACCAGTTCATTGTTCTAATTTATTAAAGCGGACTGGATAATATTTTCAGCCCGTTTATTGGGTTGGTTTAATAGTACTTACATTTAATACCCAGAAACGCTTTATTACCCTACAAAAGCGATAAAGCGGAAATAGTGGTTGAGGTTCCCAAACTTTAGCAAAATGGCTGACTGCTGTTCAAGCCACCGCAGGAAATTTAGCCCTTTAACGAGTCCAAGGAAACCGTTAAAGGCGCCTCTGCTACTTCTTCCAAGTCAACAAAAAGCAACGAATGCGCAAAGAAAATAGCGCCATATTCTCAAGAGGTTTCTCATAAAAGAGAGTTAGCTATAAAACAAAAGGATAACGCCCTTTTTAATTTACAAAAACTTTCGGATTTATAAAATAAAATTGTTGCCCATATTTCCTAACAATGTTGGTCGAGCTCCGAACTTTCTCCGATTTAATTATTATGATTTTCCACTGTGGAGTAGCATCTCGTTAATAATGCCGTGTCTGTAATTAATTAGACTAATCGTATTTACAAAGTTTAGTTGAGGATACACTTAGGTCTCTCGTGTACAAGTCTCTGCACTAATTACTAGCGGCCGGTTTCAATAACATATCCTACCAATACCTTTAGAGGTAGCCATCAACAATAGCTGAAACGTCATTTTTGAAAGGCAAACATGACGTTTCAACTACTATTGGTAGCTAATTTGACAGTTGGTCAAAGGTAGATACGTTATTGAGACCGGCCGTAAGTGCACTAACTCGTAACTAACTGTGCTACCTATTAAATGGAGCCTTTCGTTCTTCTAACCATAGTGGAGCCATTTGCTTAGTGATATTGTGTTAAACATACAGTACGTTATGTTTTATCAGCTAAATTTGTATAGTGCCATCAGTCAAATATTAATATCTCTTTCTCTATAACTTCACCTCCGGTATTAACATGTCAGCACTTGTCCTCTGTAGGCGTCACAACAATTAATCAAAATAGCTTTTAGCTTTTAGCATTAAGCTTCACAGCTTGGCTCATCGCCGCAAGGTTGCCTGCTTGTCTTGGTCTTCTACAGATTGTACTTCGGGGAGAGTGTCCAGGAACTCCACGATCTCATCCCACCGGCCCCCTTCTACCATCGGACATCTAGACGCGCTGCAAGTTACCATCCCTACCTTGTTGCTATTCCACCAATTCGCACTAAACGTTTCCAAACGTCTTTTATAATGCGCACAGCAAAGGAGTGGAACTCTCTGCCTGCGTCTGTGTTTCCGAACGCATACNATTTAGAAATATATAAGTATGTTTATCAGTTGTCTGGTTGCCATAGCACAGGCTCTGCCTAGTTTGGGATCGGATGACCGTGTGTGAGTTGTCCCAAGATATTATTATATTATTATTATTATTTAGAAACGTCTAAACTTTGAAACAATCAGTTAAGATCAAATTAGCATTAAAGTTAATTAGTATTTAACGATTTACTGAACAAAATCTGAGATGACATGCCCAATCTTACTGCATGAAGATAATATTAAATTCATCAAAACTGTATTACGATTCTTCTTCTTAGCGTGTCGGTGGCAAATACAGTTATCAAATTGTATGCTTGGCCCAGTACTCAGCAAGGGCAACACCGTTCGCTGACGCAGTCATAAGGGGACTTTCTTAGAGGATTTTCTTCATCCTTCAAATCTGCAAATGTTACAATAAAATAAATATAAATGTACCAAAGTCACACAGTTACTTGGTTCCATCAAAGGAATTGTGCAATACTAAAGTAGGAAGGTACTAATATGATGTTATCTCGTTGTGATCTAACCAGTTCATTGTTCTAATTTATTAAAGCGGACTGGATAATATTTTCAGCCCGTTTAGTGGGTTGGTTTAATGGTACTTACATTTAATACCCAGAAACGCTTTATTACCCTACAAAAGCGATAAAGCGGAAATACTGGTTGAGGTTCCCAAACTTTAGCAAAATGGCTGACTGCTGTTCAAGCCACCGCAGGAAATTTAGCCCTTTAACGAGTCCAAGGAAACCGTTAAAGGCGCCACTGCTACTTCTTCCAAGTCAACAAAAAGCAACGAATGCGCAAAGAAAATAGCGCCATATTCTCAAGAGGTTTCTCATAAAAGAGAGTTAGCTATAACACAAAAGGATAACGCCCTTTTTAATTTACAAAAACTTTCGGATTTATTAAAATAAAATTGTTGCCCATATTTCCTAACAATGTTGGTCGAGCTCCGAACTTTCTCCGATTTAATTATTATGATTTTCCACTGTGGAGTAGCATCTCGTTAATAATGCCGTGTCTGTAATTAATTAGACTAATCGTTTTTACAAAATTTAGTTGAGGATACACTTAGGTCTCTCGTGTACAAGTCTCTGTACTAATTACTAGCGGCCGGTTTAAATAACATATCCTACCAATACCTTTAGAGGTAGCCATCAACAATAGCTGAAACGTCATTTTTGAAAGGCAAACATGACGTTTCAGCTACTATTGGTAGCTAATTTGACAGTTGGTCAAAGGTAGATACGTTATTGAGACCGGCCGTAAGTGCACTAACTCGTAACTAACTGTGCTACCTCTTAAATGGAGCCTTTCGTTCTTCTAACCATAGTGGAGCCATTTGCTTAGTGATATTGTGTTAAACATACAGTACGTTATGTTTTATCAGCTAAATTTGTATAGTGCCATCAGTCAAATATTAATATCTCTTTCTCTATAACTTCACCTCCGGTATAAACATGTCAGCACTTGTCCTCTGTAGGCGTCACAACAATTAATCAAAATCGAGTTTCACTTTTATTGCCCTGAAGTGTAGTGTGAATTAATGTGAAATTTATTCAAGAGGAACCCACTGTTGCAAATAAGTTTAGCTATTTATTGGGCAAATACGTGCATGAACTCGCTATTTTTTGTGTTACATAATGTTAGATGTCTAGCTTTGCAACGACTCCGCAGTATTGGGATGATACAACACTGCTTGCATCGTATTATAATGCGCAATCATCTTAGTTACTGTTACATCGCAGTATATTAGATACAAAACATACCTATAAAAAACGTCAAACATTTTATAACCAATCAAACATTCTTCGTTTATTGATTTAGCTTTCTTTTTATTTTCTTTGTCGTTTATTGTTTTATGAACTATTCAGTGGACAGTACGATGTAAAAACTACTAAATGGTTTAGTTCCTTACACGGAAAGTGAATTCTAACTATTATTTTCTTTAAGAAAAAACTATAACCATTCAATGTTTCACCTTGTTTCCTTCATTATTAAAGAGATTTTTTTAACATCATGATCGTTATCATCAACGTCCATAAGGTACGCTTAGAAACATGAGTTTGTAAAATAATCCAAAGCGTAGCTATTAGGTCCACCGCCGATTCGGTTTTTTGTGAATCTTGACGTAGTGTTTTAGCAGCTTATTTATGTATTACGTATTGAGTTTATATTTGCCTACAAGTATAGGCAAATGAATAATAAAGCAGACTTTGAGAGAGGATACATTAGTACGACACTTATTATCCAGTCCCAGTTCTATGTACATTCAAATGTAGCAGTGTAAATTCGTATTATAATTTTGTAACCTGCTTGAAAACATTTTCTGAACTTATTTTTCCTTATGTAAATTACAAAGCTTCCGCATACTTAGACGAAATTCAACTGGAATTAGAAAGCTAATATTGTTATACCCACGTTAACGCCGCTCATTATCGTACGTTCCTTCGTATTTACGCGACTCGTGTTTATCCAAAATTACTTTAATTAATAATGTTTAACACTTAACGCGAGAGTTTCGTTTACTCGTGTTTATTAAGTAAGGATACTTAATAAACAAAACTCTGTAACTAAAATTAACATTCAGTATTTCCTGTATAATTTAAAAGGTATCAACATAATTTGCGATTCATAATAATATGACTTATAGTAAGTCATATTATTATTTTACATTTTGATAAAAATAAATATACGCCGAAATCGTTAACTTTTCATTCTATATGCAAGTGTGAAACTAATTTACTGAAATACAAAACAAAACTCGTTACTCTCAATAGACTTTCATCACGTAACATAAAACGCTACAAAAAATGTTCGTTATAAAACAACAAATTACAAAACAACTCAACAGTATAGTGTCGGCGAGTAAATTATGACATCGTAAATTAGTCGGATGTCAGCGCTGTCGGAGCATACCACAAGCATATAATCCTACCATTGTTGGCTGTTACGGTATCTACAGTAAGATAGGAGAGGTAGGAGATTTAAAGCGACAGCTTGATGAATTGCTAGCACTTGATGGAGAAACAATGATGAGGTGGTGATGAAAATAACGGTCACCTACAAACATAAAAATTTCATGTCTATTTACCATTACGCCAAATCTCAAGCAGTATCAAGTTGTAGCGGCATCAATGCCGCCACACGAAAAACAAAGAAACGAAATTTGTACGGCAACAAAAAGAACCGCAGCGCCATCTACGACGAACTAACAACGCGCAAGCACAGTTCTCCTNTACGGCAACAAAAAGAACCGCAGCGCCATCTACGACGAACTAACAACAAAATCCTGCATCGCGCAAGCACAGTTCTCCGGGCGATTTGAACATATACAACAGTTAGAATATCAACTATCGGGCAGTTGCCCACCAGACACAACAACCGCGTGGCAGGAGGATCCTCCCATTTTCAGTGGTGTGTGGGACTTTATTCTCTGTACCGCATACCTCTATAAAGTCTTTACGCTCGTACCACAATGTAATGTCTGAGGCAACACAAACATACTATCATCATCATCATCATCATATCAGCCGAATGACGTCAACTGCTGGATATTGGTCTCCCCCAAGGAAGGATGGGTTTGCCATAATCGCCACGCTTGGCAGGTGGGTTGGTGATCGCAGTGTAGCTGTTGCAATGCACAGAGAACGCTGCTGCCCATACTCTGGTGAGTCCCATAGTCACCTCTTATGACACCCACGGGAAGTGATGGCACATAGAAACATACTGTACGGAAATATTATGCCACAACTCCTCACTGAATACAAATGTTGTTTCTGTTGTGAAATGTTAAGCAAATTGCAAATTCCTCGAACTCGTGATACATTCTCACACCAGCATCCCTCCGGGGCCAATACTCAGGGCTACATTGCAATCACTGGAGGTTAGTAATGTGCAATAATGCCTCACGAGTCGTGTGTGTAGTGCGTATTGTTTCATCTTACAATTTTTATTTATTTATTTATTTAGTCAAACCAACTAAATACACACAAGAACATTCATAGTACAAATATAATAGCATTGCATGCATCTAAATTATAGGTAAGCTCAGCATTTTATGTAGATCTCACTATACAATATTAAATAGGTAATTTGTAAAAGAAAGGATTTTCCACATAAAAGTTATACCGTTCATATTGGAGTTGTTACTTATTTCACGATAAAAGATCCTGTACACGGTGACACAGTAAACTAGCTTTATTATTGCCGAAACATTTCTACATTGCGAAAATAATGAAAAGTCGTCGAACAATACGCGCTGTATTATATCGTGGCGAGCACAATGGCGGGCGGCAGTGAGTGTTGGAAGTGAGGCTCCGGTACAGCAGTGCAGCGAGTGTGCGTGGCTATAGATGAATATGGACTGTATTTAACACATGACTGTGCTCTGGGACGTTTTGTGGAAGCGAAGTTATTGTATCTGATATTTGTAGAAGTTGCACTAACTTGCTTTTCATGTCGCCTGAGGGAAGTAATAATGTGTGTTTTAAGAGTTTCAAGATTAAAGGTTTTTGAATCGGTACACCAAGTTATTTGGTGTTTCCCTTTAAAGACAGTTGCAAATCAAATTGTAAACTTTACAACAAGAACCACTTTCTAACCAGTTGTTCCACATCCACCACACTACTAACTTATAATGAACGGGACCACATCGAACTGCGCACAAAAAAAAACATTGTGTTCCTCCCTCCTCCACCCACCTCTTTAATATTTCCTTATTTATTTATTCCTACTGTAACTGTTTGTAAAATTAAATCAAAATGTAAATACTTCTACTCAGTGTTGTGTAATTAAATATCCCGGAAGTCCGAGACAGAATATTTATTATAAATTTGACGTAATTAGTATTCAAGAGCATTTCAGCGTGAATGGATTTGTTCAAGTTAAATAATAATGGAATTTGTTGGTTTTAATTAACTTTCAGTGAGCCTTAGTTTTCGTCTGGAAAAGTTTCTTCGAGCAGCCATGAAACATGGGGTTGGGATAAATAAATCTCAGGTTTGCGCTATCAGTGGACACTCGCACTTTATAAAAATGTGCTGATGAAATGGCTGTTGCCCGCGACTTCGTACGCGCATATCCCGGTTTTTCCCGTTCCCGTAGGAACTTCTCGTTTCCGTATAACATTCCTAATGAATGTGGCTATCATATACAAAAAGAACTTTCAAAATCGGTTCAGTAGATCGAGAGATTACCCCCTATATACAAACTTGACCTCTTTATAATATTAATATAGATTAGTTCGATGAGGTGTTTATTGGTACAATGATGTAATATAGTCTAGGGGCATCTACATACGTCTGTAATTATGTTAATCCTGTTCATTCTCCGGTCGATATACACAGTGGGCGGCTAATCACCGCCGGATGTTCCGGTTCACCTAAACCGGCACCGGCTGCTGCTGGCCAGTTAACGTTAACAAGGCAGCTGCCGAATTTAGTCAAGATTAAAATATGCTTTTATAATCTATTGTTCATGTTTTTTTCTACATAAACTCGCCAGTTCTACTTGTACTATTCATCCATTACTATGATTTACTGGAAATAACGTTTTCACGATGCAGTATATTCAAATTTGTATTTTATTTCTGCGCCATTAAATATACAAGCTTGGAGGTTGCTAGGTTTTTATTCTAACTTATATGTGCATGCTAGACCAAGTGGTACTTGTTTATAACATTACCGGACGATTGAATGTCTGCTCCGCTTTCCACGTTCATCATTCATATCAAGAATGGAATACCGGACCCTATTCACCTGGCTGATGCATCACGCTTGCTAGGTGACAATAGTACTCTGTAATATTGGGTCATCCATTACTTCCCATCTCAAAACCATCCATTTCAACTTGTCATTTAAAGTTGAATACGAATGCATTGTATTTTGATACAAGACTTAAACAAAATGATTGAATGTTTCTCAATTCTGACAACACTAACTGAAAACCAGCGCTGAGTTTCTGACGCCCAACAAATGCTGAGATGGTAACCCTTTCGGTATGGGCACGCTCCGCATAATTTTACTAGATAATTGTNAGATGGTAACCCTTTCGGTATGGGCACGCTCAGCATAATTTTACTAGATAATTGTTATGTCTTATGATTGTTCTCTTTTTTACTTTGTGTTTTGTTGCTGTTGTGTTTTGTCTGTATCGAATAAATGTTTTCTATTCTATTCTATTCTAATTAATTAGTATTTAAAAAAAAAAAAGCTGGTCGTCAAGTATCACACATAATGTAAATTGATTTTAAATCTCTTCATAAACCACAAAATAACGAAATGTAGACAACATAATAATTAACCGTTCCAAATAAAATAAATGTGTGTGCAAAAAAAACAAACAAATATCACATAAAATGTAATGGAGCATATGTTTCAATCATTATCAGGCTTGTGACCCATCGCCTCCCTCAGGGCGCAGCCGGAGCGAGTGGTGCACGTAGATCTACAATTAATAGCGATGAAAGAAAATGGAAACTAATGACCATGTGAGCTCAAGTTTATTGAACGTTTTCTGGTGATAGTGCGAAGGAAGCAGCTTTACAAAAGAATACAATGTTCCATAAATTATACCATACAGTTCACGATTTACAATACTACGATCGGGACGGCTGATGCAGTTTTTTTATTTATTCCCTTAGAATTGAATGCCAGTCTTAAGCCCAATTTGCCACCAATAAACCAGTGAGAGATAAGTCAATTTCATTACTGACTGTCATTAATAAAGACAAAATATTAATTGGTTCCCATTTAAAACAATCGTGAATGAATATGCGGGTTATAAGTAACCCGCATGTTATNTACAATGTTCCATAAATTATACCATACAGTTCACGATTTACAATACTACGATCGGGACGGCTGATACAGTTTTTTTATTTATTCCTTTAGAATTGAATGCCAGTCTTAAGCCCAGTTTGCCACCAATAAACCAGTGAGAGATAAGTCAATTTTATTACTGACTGTCATTAATAAAGACAAAATATTAATTGGTTCCCATTTAAAACAATCGTGAATGAATATGCGGGTTATAAGTAACCTGTGTAGGTCGTTATTTCGAAGCATCTTCCATTGCAACTCGACTAAGAAGACACTAAGTACGAAGCTTTATGACCAAGTTCCTAGTAGGAGCATTTTTATATTCTTCTTTACTGTAAGTTCTTTCACGTGATGCATCAAAAATCATAAGACAAGACGTCTTATAATGCACCCGATGAAAGCATTTACTTATTATGACGAAGTTATATACCTAAAAGTAGCAACGCTGCGTAGTTTATTAAAATGTTTATTTTTAGTGTTGCTTTCATTGTTTCGGGAGGTACCTGTTTCGGATTAAGCGGGAGGACACGCCCGGGTGTCAGCACTGTGAGTATCGCCCGAAGGACACGGTGGAGCATACGCTGGAGGTCTGCCCTGCTTGGGCGGAGTACCGCCGTGTCCTCATCGAGGCGATCGGCGGCGGCGACCTCTCGTGTCCGGCTCTGGTTGAATCCATGGTCCGGAGCGAGGAGGCGTGGGAAGCGGTCACCTCCTTCTGCGAAGCAGTAATGCTAGCCAAGGAGGAGGCGGGCCGCGCGAGGGAAAGGCAAGGCCTTCGCCCCAACCGCCGCTACAGGAGAAGACGCCCCGGGCGTCGGGAGTCGCAGGGCGATCCCCGGCCACCGTAGGCGCGGGCCTGCGGACGGCGAGCGTTGGGTGGCTCGCTGTCCGATCACCACCAGGCCCGGGTCGATGGCGCGTTGTGTTTCACGCGCGCCTCAAAGAGATGTCAGCATAGAAGACGGGGCCCGCTAGGGCCAGAGCCTGCCAGGGTTGCGGAATTTGTTCGAAAGAGTCACCGCGGCCCTGGAACGCAAAGGGCTTTAGAAGGAACACGGATGGGTTTTAGTCAGTAAGAGTCTGACACGCCCTTCCGCTCCACCCAGAGCGGAAGAAGACATTTGATGAATTCCCATCCTTAAAAAAAAAAAAGTGTTTCTTTCATATTTCGGACTTAAAATTTTACGATGTGTGTGTTTAGTAAAAAATACTACCCATTGAGGTTATGTATAACTTGAACTAACACATGGTACAAAGACAAACACGTTTTCAATTTCATTCACGCTCGGTTTTACAAGAAGACAAATACTTTATTCATAGTGGTACTCGTATGTACGTATGAACATTTACATGACAAAAGGATGTCTGTATTTTAAAGAACGTTACACTACGGTAAAAGACCATTCCATTGAGCTTATAAATAATAAAAAGCAAAGAACTTGTTTTCATAAAACCAAACCATTGAGCTATAATAACTTTCAATTGTTTAAAATCTGCAGACTTTGAACTCATGCGGTATGAAATGTTTCATTAGAGTCACTTAGCTAAATTTAAAAAAAAAAAGTTTTTTAAGCCACGCATTTAGTTTCGACACTATCATAGGAAGTGAAAAGTAAATACAAACAATATTGTATGTTTTACAACATTTTCCTGTTTCTCCTTTCACGCATTGATATTTTATTACGGTGATACATCTATTGTAATGTCATACTTTAAGAGTACTTGGTTATAAATATTTTGGCTGGAACATTATGCTCGTGTGCAGCGACAGAGAGCGCAAACAATAATTGAACATCAGAGGGCCAATGTCCAAAAAGCCATCCCTACATTTTGACAGATTCCGATAGAGATGCGAATGTGAAGGTTGTTTAAAAAATAGAAGAATTGGCACTCAACACGAGCATTGTCCCAAACTTGATTTTAATGTTTATTAGAAAATTTAATAAAAACCATACACGGCAAAAAGAACACGTAAATATGGATTTTACAAACTATAATTCTAGCTGAAATACAATCCACTTACAGCTAACCTAATTAGTTTCTTGTGTCCGTTATCCATTACTGTCTTTGACTACAAATAACCGTTTAAGTAAGAAAGCTTGTTGCCTTTATCGCTGTTTTAATTAACGGTTGCCCCAATCACGATAACCAGACAAAGAAAAATTATTGGCCTTATCGCTATGCATTACGAAACAATTTTCCTGTACGGGAAATACAAATTTGTTTATTTGGGCAAGTGAAAAGCTTTGCAGGTACACAAAACAATTTATTGAAACAATTCAGCGTAACGTGGGGATTTGTTAATTTAATTTAATTATTAACATTCTATAAGAAACTGACGATCGGAACACATAATTGCATAATTGGGTAAGGAATTTCGCTAATAGTTTCTCATTTGATAGAAATTCCCTCAACATGTATGACTAAAGAATCTCATGTAAGCTTTCCATTGAATATTTTCTTATAAAACTACTCGAATCTCAAAATTATAGAGTAACTAGCTGTCGCCCGCGGCTCCGCCCGCGTTAATGTCGAAAATTATCCCAAGATAACATACTCCCGGGAAAAAGTATCCTATGTCCTTTTCCGGGACTCAAAGACTCAAACAATCTCTATAGCATTTTCAGCTAAATCGGTCCAGCCGTTTGCGCGTGAAGAAGTAACAAACATACACACACACTCACAAACTTTCGCCTTTATAATATTAGTGTAATTCTAGTAAATGATCATTAGCATTCTTCTATTTATATTGAGACTAATACTACTATACATCAGAAAGCGAGTCTGTTACGCATTCACGCTTAAATTGCTAAACCAATTTTGATAAAATTTGAAACTGTTGGCAAAAGCTAGTATGATATAAACGTTTTAGGTAAGATCTCAAAATATAAAATGATCAAAAAACCTTTCAGCTCGCTCACAAAGACGACTTCGGTTCAATGCTTTGCAAAAAACTACCTCACTTTTGTGAAAATCCCTCGCATTCCTACATCCATCCTCGGCCATACTGAGAAGGCTTTGTCGCCTATCCCATTATCCTGGCACATATCTGAGGAACAGAGCAGCAGAATAAAATTGTGTTTCAAATACAATTTAAAACGAATTTGTTATTGAAACCCATCCGCTTATAGAACTGATAAATAAATGCAACATCGATGTGCTGAATTTCGAGTACACTAAAGATTAGAGAGATTTAAGACATTTCACGTTTTTAATGCTGTCTGTCCACTGGAGCGGGTGTGCAACATTTGAAATAATAACAAAAGTTCTAACGATTATATGACCTAATTTCATTTATTATTTATATTTTTTAATATCACGATCAAATTATATACTTAATGAATTATTGATATAATTTAATTTTATATGGTATAATGAACATTTTAGATAGTGCACATTTGAAACAATATTCAATTAGTATAATATTCAAAATCTATAAATAACGACTATCTACGATTACGACCGAATTTCATAGTTAATTCGGACAGGTTTTTCACAGTCAATCTTGATCAACGGATCGGTCAGTCTGCGATCGGTAAATATGTCGAGACTTCCCGCCCTGAACAGTTGTAAAAACAAAAGAGAAAAAAGAAACATTCGTTTTCACAGAAGGAAATACTTTTCTTGTCGGACATCGCACAAAGAAGCCGTTGACAAAGGCTCAGTGACGTTATCGTTCTATCGTAATGGACATGTTCCCGGAAGGCCGCACTGCCTGGAACACACAATAAACATAAATCTTCCTAAATGTAACGGTTAAGGGAGAAGCAGTCGAGCGTTCATGGGATACATAGATTTAGTGTAGATATAAAATTAAGTTTAGACCTAAGCATTAGTAACCTACCCATTTGAAGTTCAACTTTTACCAATACAACGTCACCCGCCACAACGAGTGAATGAAATATTGCTATAGTTATACCATAATCGTTAAATGTGAAGTTATGGAGAACAGTTCAAACCAGAAAAGATAACTGACTATTATTCCAGAATGTCACAGACAGAAATTTACATCTCAACACAAACTTAACGTCGTCGTCATGACACACTGGG
>NDFZ01000945.1:0-12299 GCA_002192655.3 Mamestra configurata | reverse complement strand
CTCTATATACAATTTAAGGTACATAGGTATTGTGAAGAGAATATCCTTGGCTCCAGGTCTCTGTCAGACCAGGTTGCCTTTGGAAGCGTCTGGCGAAAAATAAAAGAATTTGAAATAGGAATTTAAAAATGTGTTTTGTTTTTCTTTAGGAACTCCGGTACCAACGTTCTTTGAAGGCAGACGCCTAATATATTTTAAAGTTCAAATCTCAAATAAAGTTTTGTTTAATAATAATATCATAAGTAGCACTAGCGTGAGTCGCTGATGTTACAGTATCTATCAGCACTGCCAGGGTTACGGGAATGGTAGCAAGAGTTACCGCGGCCTTGGAACGCAAAGCGAAATTCAATGAATACGGTCATTAATCAGTAATGGCTAGTGTAAACAGTGCGAGCTGCTGACTAGACAGTAGACAGTTACTCGGATCGTCTACTCGTATGACAGTAGGTCCGTTCGCTTTGGCTTTCTACACGGTGATAGTAGCTGCCCTGTCTCTTGGGAGTCGCATCACACAAAAGATACAGGTCCCGCTCGCAACTGCTTGATTCAGGCGAGCCACTGCCGAACGCGTCCGAACGATGCGAGTGATGTCCGAACTACTGCAAAAAAATGTTGAAGTAATTCGGATGCGAGCTATATCCAACTCGCACGTGCCAGTAACTCGTAAAATACGTCCAAACGATGCGGATTACTGCACTACAGCTGTTCGGCAAGCTGATTCGCACGCTAGCTCGCACTGTGTAAACTAGCCATAAGAGTCTGATACTCTCAGCCACTCCACCAAGAGCGGAAGCGGTTATGATTTTGATTTTCCATCCATTTACATCTACATTAATCTACATCAACACTAATATTATAAAGAGTTTATTTAATTATTTTTGTGTGTGTGTATGTTTGTAATGAATAAACTCAAAAACTACTGTGCCGGATTCAAAAATTCTTTCACCATTGGAAAGCTACCTACATTATCAGCGAGTAACATAGGCTATATTTTATCCCTGTACTCTCACGGGAATGGGAACTACGCGGGTGAAACCGCGTGACGTCCGCTAGTATAAAAGATATCTTTCAGCAGAAACGATAAGTAAGTATCAGTTAGGTAACAGCGAAAACTCGTACTTGATGAACTGACAATTCTTAGTCCAGCCTAGTCAGAACCACTGATGTCACTGCTAATCACTCACTAATCATCATCATCTACCTAGCCTTTTCCCAACTATATTGGGGTCGGCTTCCAGTCAAACTGGATTCAGCTGAATACCAGTATTTTACGTGGAGCGACTACCTTCCAGACAACTCATTAACTGGGTAATACGGTACTCCTTGGCAAGACTGGAGTCAGATTATCTGGCTTCTGACTATCCGTAACGACTACCAAAGATCTACAAATGACAACCGGGACCAACGGCTTAACGTGCAATCCGAGGCACGGAGGAGTCTCGGTATTTTAAGATGGTCACCCATCCACAGACCAACCTCGGCAAGCGTTGCTTAACCTTGAAGATCGACCCGTGCGGCTGTTTTTATTTAGCCACGAGCTCCTGTCATAAAAGTCACTAATCTACAAAATCATCTAATGATATGACAATACTCCAATCGAAATAAATACTATCGGTAAACGACCTTTTAGCAATACTGCACCTTATTCTTTAATAATAAGGTTGAGTTTTGGACGGCTTGGGTTTCTGAGCTGTATTTTATGTTGGTCCGCATTTAGGGTCGTAAAGTTTATGGGTACTTAAAAATATAGTTGACCTATTTATGATTGACGACGGTAATGAAGTATTGTTAAAATGCGTGACAAGGTTTATGCTGATTTGCGAAAGTTCAGACACATTAGTGTGATGGCTTAGAAGAGTGCCTATTTTATATCTATCTATACTAATATAATCAAGAGGCAAAGTTTGTAAGTTTGTATGTAGGGGGTAATCTCTATGGCGCGTTGTGTTCCACGCGCGCCTCAAAGAGATGTCAGCATAGAAGACGGGGCCCGCTAGGGCCAGAGTCTACCAGAGTTGCGGAATTTGTTCGAAAGAGTTACCGCGGCCCTGGAACGCAAAGGGCTTTAGAAGGAACATGGATGGGTTTTAGTCAGTAAGAGTCTGACATGCCCTTCCGCACCACCCAGAGCGGAAGAAGTCATTTGACGATTTCCCATTCTTAAAAAAAAAGGGGGGTAATCTCTGGAACCGATTTTAAAAATAATTTATGTATATTATGATAGCCACATTCATGAGGAATGCTATAGGCTATACGGGAACGGGAAATTCCTACGGGAACGGAAAAAAAACGGGATATGCGCGTACGAAGTCGCGGGCAACAAATATAATAAAGCTGACAAGTTTGTTTGTTTGAACGCGCTAATCTCTGGAACTACCTGTCGGATTTGGAAAATTATTTTTGTATGTGATAACCACATTCATGAGGAATGCTATACGGGAACGGGAAATTCCTACGGGAACAAAAAAAATGCAAATTATTCGTTAACTCCTTTTAAAACTAGTTCAATACGGAATACCCGACTATGAAAGCCTGGCTTTTCCACATGACGTGGCTTTAGCAAGTCCGAGCTTTTAAGCAGGGGTTTTTGCAAGCTCCGAACGCTCTCTTTGATGTCCGTAAAACATTGAAACTTACCTGCATATGTATGTTTTACTATAACATTCGATAATACTTGGCAACAGGCTTCTTCCAAAACTGTAAATACTGCTTGAAATTCTACTCTTAATAACGACTTAATGGTTTTTTACGTTATTCTTATGTGTTAATAATAATTATTCTTACTATATCTTTACCAATATTATGAACGCGAAAGTTCGTATGTATGGATGTTTGTCTCTCTGTACTCTTTCCTGCAAAAACTACGAAACGGATCTTGATGAAATTTGGGCGGGCGGGCGGAGATGCGGGCGGCAGTTAGTATTTAATAATAAACTATTACAGACTAGCTGCCGCCCGCGGCTCCGCCCGCGTGAATGTCGAAAATTATCCCAAGGGAACATATTCCCGGGATCAAAAGTATCCTATGTGTTATCCAGACTATAATCTACCACTGTGCCAAATTTCATCAACATCCATCCATCTATCCATACATCCAAATTTTCGCATTTCTAATATTAGTATAAATAACTTTATTTACCTAAACACACTAGACGTAAATTTTATTAATTTCAACTACTTTTAGTGATGAACCAAATGTTGGGCTTATTTAAACTTTTGAACGCCAGAGCATAAACACATCGGCGTGCCCCCGACGCGACGCCAAGCCACAAAGTCGTACATTTTGTCTCATATTTGTGACATTTGGCGTACAGGACACGCGCTTGCTTGTCATATATACATGACAGTGGCGTTCAAAAGGTTAAAGTAGTATTTCCGCTTCTCTGTCGCTCATTAAATTATGTATTTGCTCGCTTTAAAGTTCAAACTAAGTATATTTTGGTCGCCGAACTACAGGTATAACTTATTCAAGGAGTTGGTAAGGCTAATAATAATATAACCTTCCACTATACAAACTTCCTTCAAAACTTAAAACAAGCTAAGTTAATCGTAACTTATGGGCAACTTACAAATTATATTATGTTCTTGTGGAAATGTAGCTTTACTAGACGTAATATTGTCTACTGATGACTGATTTCGACCTTGGTGGCCAATCCTAATGGAGACTAGCCATTGCGGAAGATATTATAGTGCACAAGACAAGTGTGTGCGTAAACACAGGTGCTTCCCTCTTCCATCACTGATCATCATCATGATGACTGACAAATGCTTGCACTGTCTGGACATGTCCACTCAAATCTGTGCGGTTTCTTCTTCAAAATACCACCTCAGGTAACCTGCGTGGTTCTCTTCCGGCTTAATAATTGCATTGTAAAGATTCAATGTCTTTAGTATTATTATTTTTTTTGCATAAATAATTTCAATAAATCAATTGATTCATGTATGCAAAATATTGTAAAAATAATATTTGAAAAGAGTAACTATGAATTTTCTTGGCCGTTCTTCTCCATAAGAATCTACTTTTTGCTATTGGACAACTAGAGTCAATATAATATTTAATTTACAAACTGTAAATTTGACGTTCAAAAGTGCCTTTTAATGGTCTAGTTGAAAGAAATAAATTAATTGAATTTGACTTTGACTCTCATAATCCGGTGGGAAGGCAATCCGACCCCACCAGGGAGAGATCAGGCGCAGGACCGACGGCTTAACGTGCTTTTCGAGGCACGGTCGTGTTACACCACCAACTGCAAAACTCCGAACTTTCACAAAAAAAATCAAGTGTAAAACTCAATACTTAATACTTTTTGCCCGACCTGGGTATCAAACTCAGGACGAACGCTCAACAGTCGCGCTTGCAACCGCAAGATCAACGGAGCAATGTAAAGTTTCTAACGGTCGGTCTCAATAACAAATTAGCTACCAACAGTAGCCGAAGCGTCATGTTTGCCTTTGTAACATGACGTTTCAACTAGGNCAGGACGAACGCTCAACAGTCGCGCTTGCAACCGCAAGATCAACGGAGCAATGTAAAGTTTCTAATGGTCGGTCTCAATAACAAATTAGCTACCAACAGTAGCCGAAGCGTCATGTTTGCCTTTGTAACATGACGTTTCAACTACTGTTGGTAGCTAATTTGACAGTTGGTTAAAGGTTAGACGCAATCAATAGTTAGAAACTGATTCATATATCTACACGACTCAGATTTCTGGTATAGCTTCAATTTTGTATAGTGAAAAACTAAGTTTAGTAGGCAGGTCTGTGCGTCTTATCGGCGGCAGCGACCTCTCGCGTCCGGCCCTGGTTAAATCCATGGTCCGGAGCGAGGAGGCTTGGGAAGCGGTCACCTCTTTCTGCGAAGCAGTAATACTAGCGAAGGAGGAGGCGGGCCGTGCGAAGGAGAGACAAGGCCTTCGTCTCAACCACTGATACAGAAGAAGACGCTCCGGACGCGCCGTGGGGAGTCGCAGGGCGATCCCCGGCCACCGTAGGTGCGGGCCTGTGGATGGCGACCGTCCGGTGATTCGCTGTCCGATCACCACCGGGCCCGGGTCGATAGCGCGTTGTGTTCCACGCGCGCCTAAAAGAGATGTCAGCATAGGAGACGTAGCCCGCCAGGGTCAGAGCCTGCCAGGGTTGTTCGAAGGAACATCGATAGGTTTTAGTCAGTAAGAGTCTGACACGCCCTTCAGCCCCATCCAGAGCGGAAGAAGTCATTTGAAGATTAACCATCCTTAAAAAAAAAGGTCAGTGCATCTTTCATAAGGTGAACTTTAATATACTGCAAAGTACTTTTTTAGAAACGAATAATTCTGCCAAAAAATCTTTGAAAACATTTCGTGTCGCAGCTGTTGTGAGAATACTATAAACCACCAAATGTTTTGTATTATACTTTATCGGAGAACATAACCGTTTATTTCTTAGACTGGCGATAAACGAAATGCTCGCGTTGTAAGCAATAAAGCTCAGTAAAGATGTCGAATGACTTTGCATTTAAATTTTTTACTTAATATTTTGTAGAATAATTTATAAGTTAAGGCACGCAGACTTGAAAACATTCTGCCACATCTACTAACTATAATCGACTTAATTATAATCGCAGAAATACATTGACAGAAAGATACGTTATCGTAAGATCCTTTCAGATTTTATTAATTGAAGGTAAATTTTCAATTACATGCAATTTAACTGGTTTATTTATTTTTGTCCAGCTATTTTCCTCGGCTTCGCTCGCGATATTATCACAAACAAGCCTGCATCCGTTTCCAGAGTCCCATGAATTTTGATACAAGCATAGATCTATTGCTTGTTTCAAAATTCATCAATATTGGTTCAGCGATTAAGGCGCTACCAAACAAGCAGACAAACTCACTTTCCAGGGTTGCGGAATTGTTCAAAAGACATACGGACTTACGGTGGCCCTGAAGCATAAAGAGCATTTGGAGAAACACCGGTGACTTTTAGTCAGTAACAGCCTGAATGACTGATTTCCCACCCAAAAAAAAAGACAAATTCNTACGGTGGAGGTCTGCCCTGCTTGGGCTGAGCACCGCCGTGTCCTCGTCGAGGCGATCGGCGGCAGCGACCTCTCGCGTCCGGCCCTGGTTAAATCCATGGTCCGGAGCGAGGAGGCTTGGGAAGCGGTCACCTCTTTCTGCGAAGCAGTAATACTAGCGAAGGAGGAGGCGGGCCGTGCGAAGGAGAGACAAGGCCTTCGTCTCAACCACTGATACAGAAGAAGACGCTCCGGACGCGCCGTGGGGAGTCGCAGGGCGATCCCCGGCCACCGTAGGTGCGGGCCTGTGGATGGCGACCGTCCGGTGATTCGCTGTCCGATCACCACCGGGCCCGGGTCGATAGCGCGTTGTGTTCCACGCGCGCCTAAAAGAGATGTCAGCATAGGAGACGTAGCCCGCCAGGGTCAGAGCCTGCCAGGGTTGTTCGAAGGAACATCGATAGGTTTTAGTCAGTAAGAGTCTGACACGCCCTTCAGCCCCATCCAGAGCGGAAGAAGTCATTTGAAGATTAACCATCCTTAAAAAAAAAAGGTCAGTGCATCTTTCATAAGGTGAACTTGAATATACTGCAAAGTACTTTTTTAGAAACGAATAATTCTGCCAAAAAATCTTTGAAAACATTTCGTGTCGCAGCTGTTGTGAGAATACTATAAACCACCAAATGTTTTGTATTATACTTTATCGGAGAACATAACCGTTTATTTCTTAGACTGGCGATAAACGAAATGCTCGCGTTGTAAGCAATAAAGCTCAGTAAAGATGTCGAATGACTTTGCATTTAAATTTTTTACTTAATATTTTGTAGAATAATTTATAAGTTAAGGCACGCAGACTTGAAAACATTCTGCCACATCTACTAACTATAATCGACTTAATTATAATCGCAGAAATACATTGACAGAAAGATACGTTATCGTAAGATCCTTTCAGATTTTATTAATTGAAGGTAAATTTTCAATTACATGCAATTTAACTGGTTTATTTATTTTTGTCCAGCTATTTTCCTCGGCTTCGCTCGCGATATTATCACAAACAAGCCTGCATCCGTTTCCAGAGTCCCATGAATTTTGATACAAGCATAGATCTATTGCTTGTTTCAAAATTCATCAATATTGGTTCAGCGATTAAGGCGCTACCAAACAAGCAGACAAACTCACTTTCCAGGGTTGCGGAATTGTTCAAAAGACATACGGACTTACGGTGGCCCTGAAGCATAAAGAGCATTTGGAGAAACACCGGTGACTTTTAGTCAGTAACAGCCTGAATGACTGATTTCCCACCCAAAAAAAAAGACAAATTCGGGATTACAATTGACAATTTGTAAGGTACTTTCTGTCGCCAATTATCTAAGAAACAAATGAAAGCAATAATAGTTTCCAACGAGCTACAACCCCAAATGGTTAAATTCTTAATTTTGAATAACACCAACCACAAGTGCCTGACATTAAACTCTACTATCAAATCTACATTTCTAAACGTGATAGTTAGCACATGGTTATCAAGTTATAACCTCTATTATTATAGTTAATTTCAGCTCTGCAGGCAGTCTAATACCCACTGTAGGCCACCTAGTTAGGTTACCTAGATAATTACTATTGAGTACGCTTGGTTATCTGGATCACGTATCGTTTAGCTATGCAGAGTAGCGTAATAGGATCGTAGTGGGTGCTCTTGGCACTCAGCATGCCTGGTGGCAAAATACTAGGAAATAAAGACATCATACTGAGCGGCGTTCAGATATCGTTGCGTTGTTATTACAAATGTACTTACTGTACGACTGCGATAGATAATAAGGAACGTATGATCAAGAAATACATAGTTATCTGGCAAATTACAACAATTGTCTGAATTTATCTGCAATAACTTGCGCGCGCTAGTGCGATATCTACCTCTTTTTTATGCACTGGGCAAAACCAAAAAAAGAATCGACCATATAAACTAAATTATTTTTTATTTTATTGAAGATTATATTATTAGCTACAAATCAGGCTTTTTTTACACTTATGTGAAAAGAAAAGAAATTTCAACTACTTGTTATAAATATATCTATAAATCGTTCTCTACCCAAAGATCACAGGAAAACCTATAAGAAGTGTGTAACATAACATGTTTCTGCCAGGGTTGCGGAATTTGTTCGAAAGAGTCACCGCGGCCCTGGAACGCAAAGGGCTTTAGAAGGAACACGGATGGGTTTTAGTCAGTAAGAGTCTGACACGCCCTTCCGCTCCACCCAGAGCGGAAGAAGTCATTTGATGATTTCCCATCCTTAAAAAAAAAAAAAAAAAACATACCTAAAATGTTTCAAAAATTAAATTCGTTCGGAACCCTTTGTACGCGAGTCCGATTCGGCCTTGGCCAGTTATTTCATACACGGTTTCACACGAAGTGAAAATAGCGTTAGGTACCTACTGTTTTTAAAAATACAAGTGCCTGCCAATCTTCTTAAGTTTACTTTGTCAAAGTGTGATGATTCGCAGAAGCGGCCTTAATAACTAAGTATTTCATTTCTATACGTGATATTTTAAGAAAAAAAATAGTTTTGTTTTTGCTTACAGACAGTCACTTTCGCATTTATTATTAGTTAGGATGCCAAGTTATCCAAGTTCTCAAAAAAAAACTTTCTAATTGCTGCGCTCATATTTGCAACTCAATCATTTGAGTGCATCGAGTGGCGTCCATTATCCGAATGAGATCATAACGAGGCAGCTCTGTTCCACTCGCATTTGTTTGATCACTTCATATTGGCTGGATCGATTGTAAGCGAATAATTATAGAGTTAGGTTGGGCAAGTCACAATAGTATTTATTTTCGCCCGCGCGCGTGAATATTGGAAATTATCCAAAGGGAATGTCCCTTTATGTATGTACATTGTGGATCAATGTCCGAAGTTGTCTTTGGGAACCATATTTATTCTACATGGTTCTCATATGATTTGACCAGTACGATTGTACGAACTTTAAAAGAGACTTTGAGTTCTTTGAGTTTGAGTTTGGGTTGTGTTTGAGTATCGCTGAAAGGTACCTTTTTAGTGCAGCCGTGAGACACACACTATGGTTCTTAGCATACCTACANTTCTACATGGTTCTCATATGATTTGACCAGTACGATTGTACGAACTTTAAAAGAGACTTTGAGTTTGAGTTTGGGTTGTGTTTGAGTATCGCTGAAAGGGACCTTTTTAGTGCAGCCGTGAGACACACACTTGGTTCTTAGCATACCTACATTTATTTTTTTATTTCTATGTACCGTGCGTGTTTCATGTAAGTGCTAAATAAATATTATTCTTTATTTCTTTTTTTTTCTTTTAGTTCTCTGAGTTTGTANATTTCTATGTACCGTGCGTGTTTCATGTAAGTGCTAAATAAATATTATTCTTTCTTTCTTTTTTTTTCTTTTAGTTCTCTGAGTTTGTTTCGGTGTTTCTTCTCAAGGTAGTCAGCTAGGAAACACCGGCCTCATCTAGTTTAAAAATGACCAAAAAAGATTGACGTGTAAAAGTGTTATGTTTAACCTAGTTACAAATTAAATATAATTTATCATTTATAGAAGGAGATAGGGGAGGCATATGCCCAGCAGCGGGTTTAATAATCGTTACTTGAGTAAATAAGTGCCTGTGTTCATCTGGAACACTAGGCACTAAGTCAACACTTTACCGCTTTCTGTTTGATTTGGAATGTTTTCAGTCTTGATATTACAATCCCTTCGTGTGTCATTGAAAAAACCTTTATAATTGTTGACATCTATTTGTAAAAAGCAACATTAACATTAAAAGTATTAACACACAGCCAACTCGACTGCGCCCGCTCATTGGTCAAATCGAATAGGACGCGCTCATTGCTCAAATCAAATAGCGCGCGCTTCCTCGGCTTCCTGTTACACACTTCCGTCCCATTTCACGAAATGACCCCCACAGATTGCAGGAAAGATGTTAGATACACATCAAAAACTAAAGATAAAATAAATATTCGTGATTTATTCTGTTTCGTTTCTAACAATTGCCTACACTGGGATCCTAACCTAACCTCTATGTACCATAACTGTTACGAAACCTAATAGAAAAATAATTTCTCATTGCATTCCGATAAATCGAGTAAAAACAAACAACTGTACAGAAAAATTAAAGAAATAATGAAAGGTAAATAAAAAGCGATTAAAACAAATGCATTGACACAATTTTATAACAATAATACAGTCGCAAGAAAATGAAAACAAAACACATTCGGAAATAATAGAACGGCAGGTATTTTTAATAAATAACACCATTCTATTTACATTTTCCCATAACATAATTTATCTGTTATATGAACAATACAGTAACAGTTACAGACTCAAACCCTCGTGGGTATTGTAATAAATCAGACAAACCCATAAATCAAGGAGAGTTAGAAATGCTAACTCGTATACTGTGGTCTAGATAGGCCGACAAACTAACTGGTCTGCCTAGTTTAGTAATTTTGGCAATGTTTCCTACAAAACCACTCATTCAAAACAGAACATTCATCGTTAATTGTTAAAAAATTTGTATTCTGTTATGTATAAATAGTATTCATTTTTATTGGTCTGTTTTATAGTTTCCAAAATTAGATTTTAAGTATCTTATGTTTATTTTAGTTTACCTATGGTCAACGCCAGATAAATTTGCAATAACGGTCATTGACCCATCTTCATTTATTGACATACTTAATTCCGAAAACAGCTGTCCTTTTTCTTCTTTTTTTTCGTGTCGATTAACTCATTATGACATTTTGTCCGACCAGTATTGAGCAACATGTGCAGCTCTATCATTGGCCTCGTTTAAATCTTGGATAGTGCAGGTGGTTATGTACGATGATGGGCAGTTAAGGTGATGCCTGTCCTGTGAAGAATAAGTTGTTCTGAATCGATATTTAGCGAGCTCCTTTACATTTTCTAAGATAATGAAAGAGATAATGAAAGAGCATTTCCTTTCACAATGACATCATATTAGTTGATATGTATATGTATATATATTTGTATTTATGTATGTGGGTATATTTATGCATATTATTTTTACACGGGTTCCTACCCTCAACCATGAGTTAAGCTCGGCTCGGCTTTGTACATGAACTTTATTATGGCTGTTTTTATAATATAAGTTGTTTTGGTGTACAATAAGGAGTTAGGAAATATTAAGTAAAGGGCGAAAGATTTATGTGGCGTCGACCATAGTCGTAGTCATTATGCCAACCTTCCTTCCTTGACTCCATCAGCTCTGGGCGGAGCGGAAGGGAGTATCAGACTCTTTACTGACTAAAACCCACCCGTGTTCCCTGCCCTTTGCGTTCCAGGCCCGCAGTGACTCTTTTGAACAATTTCCGCAATATTTATGTCAACCAGGCTTTATCAATCATCAATCAATCAAAATAAACGATATTATTATTATTATTTATTATTAATCTTATTACTAAAAATTCTGCCGTTACTGAGTGAGTAAGTGACTGAATGACTGACAGACAACGCACAGCCGAAACTACTGGTCGTAGAAAGCTGAAATTTGGCATGTAGCTTCCCTATATTCGGTAGGAGAGCACTAAGAGAGGATTTCCCGAAATTCTTTCGGGAACGGGAACAAAACGCATATGCGCGTACAAAGTCGAGGGCAAAAGATAGTCTTTTATACAAGTGTCGTAAAAAAGAAATATACCCCGAGCGACATCATCAATTCACGCAGAGAACCACAGTCCTCTAATAAGCCTCAAATATTCTTCTAAGTGCTCACCCGTTTATTAGCCGGATACCGACATATATATCCATTTAGGTCGCCAGTAACTCCGTGTAGTATGCCCTAATGAAATTCGCCAGACCAAAGGCAGGCCGTGGATGTCCGGAGAGTATGTGCCTAATTTTGGTACCTAATATTTGCAGATTGTGAACCTATATTGGTGGATTTTTTTATGGTGTTAGTGTTATAATTATGGTGTCAATGCCCTTAGAGTGTTTGTGTATTGGAGTGGAGAGGAAGTGTTCAACAAACGGCCAGATTTTTAAATAAAGAAAGAAAATTCTTCATAAAAGAAGGTCAGCAAATTGTGTGCAGTTTATCCACAACACTCGTACACGCTGATTGACAATGTATTAATATATATAATGTATTGGACAGTTTAAAGGAAAGGTTTATTGGAGAAAATGGTAATTTATGATTGAACCTGACTAAAAAAAAAAGATACCAAAGCCTTGGCTACTAAAGTTAATTTGTAATAAAACTTTATATTACGAATACAAAAATTTGCCAGTTATTTAGAATTCTCTAAATGGCACTACTTA
>NDFZ01000944.1:0-12296 GCA_002192655.3 Mamestra configurata | reverse complement strand
TGGTCGTCTTCTATCTCTCATACGTTTGAGGAGCTTTATAATTGTAAGTGTTTTCAATATTATATAAAGGGCTTTAGAGAAGGAACATGGATGGGTTTTAGTCAGTAAGAGTCTGACACGCCCTGTCTTGTGAATGAATTCTTCCGCTCCACGCAGAGCGGCAGAAGTCATTTGATGATTTCCCATCCTAAAAAAAAAGTGTCTTCAATATTGCAGTATAACAACATATAGTTATTTGCTGCCCTTATCCTTTGTTACTTGGGATCGGCTCAACACATTTTATTATATTCTGTTCTGTAAATCGTCACGCTATCTCTGACGTCCTTTTTAACCCCCGACCAAGAAGAGGGAACCAAGGAGACGAGGCTTTTTACAGGTTTTTAGTGTTTCTTTTAGTGTTTGGCTTTCTTGTCTCCGTCCATCTGATGGAGGGTTCCTTCATAATTTGACTGGCCTGTTGGTCGAGTGGTTAGTGACCCTGACTGCTAAGCCGGAGGTCATGGGTTCGATTACCACCCAGGACAAATCTTTGTGTGATGAGCATGATCATTTGTTCTGTGTCTGGGTGTAATTTGTCTATAATATGTATGTATTTAGAAATATATAAGTATGTTTATCAGTTGTCTGGTTGCCATAGCACAGGCTCTGCCTAGTATGGGATCGGATGACTGTGTGTGAGTTGTCCCAAGATATATTATATTATTAAATTCATTCGGGTTCTAAATCCAAAGCTTAAAACGCAACAAGGAAGGACAGCTAATCCTGAACAATGAATCGGAAAAGAAAAAAAGACAATTCCAGAAATTTATTAATTCAATTCGAAATGAAAGAAAGTTGGGGAAAAGTTATAATTTCACTACACCGTCCGTTTTCCCGTATCTACATGTGAATGTGCGCATATGAGAAGTTCTGGCTCCCAAAAGTTACACAATACGAACTTGGGAGTTTGATGTCGGTGACTATAGACACATTGCCACTGAGTTTATGTATTGTAATGGGTTATGAAATGAACCATATGTTACGGGTATTATGATATCTATTTCAAGTAGGTAACGAGAAACATTAACTTAAGATTGGAAGTAGATATAGCTCTTTTGGATAGGGGGCCGTTCAAGTATTACGTAAGCAGATTTATTGCAATTATTTACCCCCCCATCCCCCTTGTCAGCAAAAGTAAGCAAAGCTCTTACCCCCTCCCCCCATGCTTACGTAAACATTTGTCAATTAATGTATTGTTTTTTTAATTTTATAATGTTATAATTATAATTTGAAAAATAAGAAAATAGATTTAGGATAGAGATTATATTTTACTGAAACGGTATTCAACATAGAGTAAAGGACAAAAATATTATATCTTACTAACATAACAAACTTATTTTAAATTTTTGGTACATATATTAAATTCAAATTAACAGTCTTCAGTCCATGAAACCCGAATCCATGATTCTAAGTTTTCGATGACATTGGATTGCTTCGATTGCTGCTCAGTNGCACAGATTAAAGTTCATTTTTTAATCCCAGAGACTAATTAGACATCTCAAGTGATTGTTGTTTGTTTGACATTTGCACCGGTATGTGTAGTCTCTGGGATCAAACACATTAGAACATTAGAAATAAATATTGGCAGTGCAGTGGAAAATTAGTATTTTTGCTTGTATACCAAATAGTTTTGTAGACTGTACCCACTGGCTGATCGGGTGAGCATCCACGGACCAATTTCAGCAAGCCTTGAAGATTGCTCCGTGCGCACAGTATAAATATGAACAGTATGGAAACTAAGCCTAGATGATGAAATAATTACCTACGCTCCATTGAAGCAATAGGGTTGTAACTTTTAATGTTTTTGATATTGTTTATTTTATTAAAATCTTTTTGTTCTTTTGTGATCAATCAATCGAATTGTAATAACTAGCTCACAAATACAATTTAAATTGGTAATCTCATGGCGTCAGTTAATCTCAGTAAAAGACGATAGTATAGAACACGGAAAATAGTTTAATATTAACACACAACAACTTGTACAACTGCCTCTGATCTTTAACGTTGTAAACAGCCGTATACTACGCAATACGCTTGTGGCATTTTTAAAAAGATCGCGGAGATAAACTTATACGTGACCTTGACGTGGCACTCAAAACTGACAGCACCGCTACAACCGCTTAGAGGTCTCGTCGATGTGCATGTTTTTGTGAGTGTGCTGTTTCGAGCGTTTGTAGAGAGTTTCCGTACTGTTCATATTTATACTGTGCCGTGCGGCTGTTATAACATACCCACAAGCATGCATAAATGTAATCAATTAATCAGTTTTTCTTTGACCACAAACAAACATGAGAGAACCATTTGCTGCAGACGGCAACTCTTGACGTACAGTCAGCCACTAAAATCTCTGGCGTAATTAATGTTTCAACTGTAACTAATGTATCGTCGTGATTACAAAGTCGCTTGTATAATTAATTTGTCTGAGTGTACCTGTCGTGGGAATTGTGATTAATTTTAGTATATGTTTTATTGTTAAGTTATTGTAATTACCTATAGTTATTTTGGTCGTCTTCTATCTCTCATACGTTTGAGGAGCTTTATAATTGTAAGTGTTTTCAATATTATCCATGGTCCGGAGCGAGGAGGCTTGGGAAGCGGTCACCCCCTTTTGCGAAGCAGTAAAGCTTGCGAAGGAGGAGGCGGGCCGCGCGAGGGAGAGACAAGGCCTTCGCCCAAACTGCCGCTACAGAAGAAGACGCCCTAGGCGTCTGGATTAGCAGGGCGATCCCCGGCCACCGTAGGCACGGGCCTGCGGACGGCGACCGTTGGGTGGCTCGCTGTCCAATCACCACCAGACCCGGGTCGAAGGCGCGATGTGTACCACGCGCGCCTCAAAGAGATGTCAGCATAGGTTACGGGGCCCGCTAGGGCCAGAGCCTGCCAGGGTTGCGATTTTTTTTCGAACGAGTAACCGCGGCCCTGGAACGCAAAGGGCTTTAGAAAAGGAACATGGATGGGTTTTAGTCAGTAAGTCTTACACGCCCTTCCGCTCCACCCAGAGCGGAAGAAGTCACTTGATGATTTCCCATCCTAAAAAAAAAAAGTGTCTTCAATATTGCAGTATAACAACATATAGTTATTTGCTGCCCTTATCCTTTGTTACTTGGGATCGGCTCAACACATTTTATTATATTCTGTTCTGTAAATCGTCACGCTATCTCTGACGTCCTTTTTAACCCCCGACCAAGAAGAGGGAACCAAGGAGACGAGGCTTTTTACAGGTTTTTAGTGTTTCTTTTAGTGTTTGGCTTTCTTGTCTCCGTCCATCTGATGGAGGGTTCCTTCATAATTTGACTGGCCTGTTGGTCGAGTGGTTAGTGACCCTGACTGCTAAGCCGGAGGTCATGGGTTCGATTACCACCCAGGACAAATCTTTGTGTGATGAGCATGATCATTTGTTCTGTGTCTGGGTGTAATTTGTCTATAATATGTATGTATTTAGAAATATATAAGTATGTTTATCAGTTGTCTGGTTGCCATAGCACAGGCTCTGCCTAGTTTGGGATNAGCATTCAAATTTTTTTCGAGTAGAGCAATCTTATTTTTCATAGCTTCCTGAGAAGGTTTTGGTCTCTGTTTATCTGTATTTTTATTAATTTCGCATTGCTGTTGTGATTCATTACCGGTTTTTATTTTATCTTCTTCCTGTTTTTTAATATTTGAAGCTGGCTGTGTAATTTGTGTTTTTTCTGCAGGTTTACAGGTTGCCTAAAAATAAAAACTTTCTATGGGTTCTGCTAAAGATTCTCTTATTAAGCTACATAAATACAAAGTATGGCAATAAATATGGTAAATACAAAACCCTATGGCTTTAAATCTAATATCTTTAAACGAGCAAATCGTTCCGGTCACAAAATACAGGGTGTTATAGTCTATTCAAGTAGGTATTTAAAAGAATATAAACAATCTTGATATGTCTTTTTATTGAAATATGCAATTATAAAATCAGATATCTGTAAAGGTGCGTACAGACATCGCGAGGCTTGCGCCGCGAATGGTTCGTCTCGCATACATCAACCTGAGGCATGCTACGGCACATGTATACGTGCGAACCATTCGCGGCGCACGCCTCACGATGTTTGTACGCACCTTTATGTATTTACAGAAAAGCAATTTTTTAATATTGGTTGAGTTTTTAAATGAATCACAACAGATTTTACACAGTTTACAATTTTAAACCACATATTTCAATAAAAAGACATATAAAGATTGTTTACATTCTGTTAAATACCTATTTGAATAGAGTATAGTTTTCTGTAGGTATATAATATATATGTATAAAACTGACATCCTGTATTTTGTGACCAATTGACGGAATCAATTATAAGAAATAAATCTATATAATGAATATTACCTCTATACTTTAAGATAGGCCATAATATTTTCTAATTAGCAAAGAGAAACTTTTTGGCGATTTCTAATATTTCTAGTAGGTACCTAAAATGATTTCGTCACTCACCTTAGAAAAAAAATGTAGTAAATTGGATTTATTCTTAGTCGCTGCTTGCAATTCTTCTTCGATTCTCTTAGATACAATAATATCTAGTTCCTTGTCGGATTTTGCTTGTAATTTATAATTTCGCCACACTTCGTTAACTAACTTTTGTACATTTTGTACTTTCGTACTTGTATGAGATTTTTTAAAACTTTCAAACAATTTTTGGTATAACTTGGATTTGTCTATTTGAAATGACATCTTATTTAAACATTAAACTTTGGATAATGGAATGAATGGTAACACAAATGTTAACTTGCTTTACTATGCTTACAATACGTCTACTCGCTATAGCAGCCAAACGAAACAATACACTGATAGAGGAAATTTAGACAAGTGAACAGCGCGCGGTAATTCCCTTACTCGGTTCTAAAGCGAGTAGGGGAATTACCGCGCACTGTTCACTAAATGTATGTATTACTTGCGGGAATCCCCGAAAATGCTTTTCGTTTTCAAGCAAAGACAATGTGTGGGTTGCCATTCGTGTAAAAAAGAAAATAACTACCGATGACGTAATCATCATCTAGACTCCCCTACCCCCCATGTCATCCAAAATAAGCAAAGCAAAGACCCCCCCGCCCCCCCATAGTGCTTACGTAATAATTGAACGGCCCCTAGGTACTGACCGGTTTTACTGGGTGTAATGTAACATGTTAAAAGCAAGCATTCGTGCAGTCAGTACGTGGCAACGAGCACGAACATGATGCGTATGTGTTTTGTTTTACACGGATTTTAGGACACGGCGTAACATAACATTCTCGCTGCGAATGTTACATTACAGTCGGTAACACCGGTCAGTACCCAGTTTTTTATATAGAACATGATCTACTCGTGTCTCATATTTTATTAATAACTGTTTAGTCATTGAGGTGTGTTTTATCACATCACACAGCACACTAATATTATAAAGGCGAAAGTTTGTGAGTGTGTGTGTATGTTTGTTACTTCTTCACGCGCTAACGGCTGGACCGATTTAGATGAAATTTGGCATAGAGATTGTTTGAGTCCCGGGAAGACATAGGATAGATCCCGGGAGTGTGTTCCCTTGGGATAATTTTCGACATTAACGCAGGATTAACGCAGGTGGAGCCGCGGGCGGCAGCTAGTTAACAATAATTCGAATATTTCATTGAACGTATCAGAATAGAGTAGGACATACGAGTTGTGTTGCTACACAGTCCGTTTTCCCGTATCTAAATTTGAATGTGCACATATCAGAAATTCTGGCAGCTCCCAAAAGTTATACAATATGGACTTGGCAGTATGATGTCGGTGACTATGGCCTGGACACATTGCCACTGAGTTTGTGTATTGTAATGGGTTATGAAACGAACTAGACATGTTCATAAATAGGGTGACTGGCAATTGGGTGCGTTCCTTGAAATAATAATAATAATAATAATAATAATATCTTGGGACAACTCACACACGGTCATCTGATCCCAAACTAGGCAGAACCTGTGCTATGGCAACCAGACAACTGATAAACATACTTATATATTTCTAAATACATACATATTATAGATAAATTACACCCAGACACAGAACAAATGATCATGCTCATCACACAAAGATTTGTCCTGGGTGGGAATCGAACCCACGACCTCAGGTTTAGCAGTCAGGGTCACTAACCACTCGACCAACAGGCCAGCCAAATGTATTGTACTAGAGCAAATTTGCAACGATTTTGAGCAAGAAACCATGCGGTTTAATTGGGTCGTTAATACCAATACTTTGTTGTTTATACTTCAATCAAGGTTTAGCCTACACTTTTCCAGTACTATGCCGACCCCAAATTCTTGCAATTACCACTTTCCTGGGCTACCTCTAGCCAGGACTTGTGGTTAGCATCTTGATTATATGGATTGACAGCTCACCTCGTGATCACTTCACCCAAGCCTTCACTTCGACATGTTTACAGGATCCAGCCGGTCGATTCTGTAAACATGTCATCTTGCACGAATCATCGCAATAGATACTAATAATTGTGTTATTCGTATTATCACTCTATCCACGTTCTATTTCATGTTTAGTAAGTAAATGTTGAGTTAGAGAAACTAATAATTAAATCAAATAATACTAAATATTTCACTGTAGCATTCTGTAATAATTTGCAAAACTTATAATAACTATCCGGTTTCCTACCCGTTGATCCAAAACAATCAGCCCATGCGTACGTCTATGGTCCCGACAATCCTGTTTTCTGCGGTCGTACGAAGTATAAAGTTTGGAGGGTCCCTCAGCCCTCCCGGAGGTCGGAGCGAGGATAACTAAAGACATATCGACTCTTATTTAGTTTATTGGATGGGTTTTCTGAACGTAAACTTAGTTTGGGATAACATAAGGCCCTTGATCCGATCTTCTTGTTTGTATTTTTAGTTTTTCGCTGTTCTGTGTTTTGGTTGTGGTATTTATTTTTATGTTGAGATGGGCTTTGTTAAGGGATAAAACTTACTAGGTTTTGCCCGCGGCTTTGCTCACGTAAAATTACCCTAAAATCGTCTGCAAGGTCCCGTCTATCTCTGTACCAAAATTCATAAAAATCGGTTCAGCGATTTAGGCGTGACAGAGTATCAAACGTCACTGTCACTATTCCAATATTAGTTATGATCGGATAGTCAAACATAGTGAATTCCCAAAGTAAAAGTTAGTAACTATCCCTAATATGAGCTTTTTCATGGAGTAGCAATTAAATACCGTAGGTAGTGGAACAGATTTTACACGTAGTATTGTTACGCGCCAGAATTAATGCCGGGTACATGACGACATTAGTTACTACTAGCGCCATCTAGTATCGAATTACAGAAGTAGTAGAGTCAAGTACCTTCTAGTATTTTCTACACTAGAACATTCTAGGTTTCTCGACATCTGGTCAGTGGAGACCGGTATTTAGGCGAACTTTCAGATGTTTCGACAGTAGAAGGTTCTAGAATTAACTGACCTACAAGGACCGCATAGATCGCGACCGGGGCAGTATTGGACTTGCGATACAAGCGAATACTTCGGAAGCGATCTTCAAGTGCGGTTAAAGTGATCAGTTGTGAAGTTGTGTTTTATAATTAGTGAGTTTAAAGTTGTAATTAGTGTTGTTAAATAAAAGTGTCATAGTTGGTTATTTAATCGGCTGTTTTTTATTGTCACGAACCTGAAGCTCGTAATATTATCAAACTAAATTCTTGCTTAACCTTTGAATGAGCTACCACGCCCTGACACTTTTATACAAATAATCAGGTGCTGTGACTGAGACGACTCATAACATGACAAAAACTCATCTTCTTCGGAATATCCGTAACGACTGTCAAAAATCTATGAGCCGGACAGCTTAATACTCGATATGTCGACGGTCACCCTTCGAAGCAAGCGCGTACCCAGCTAGGGGCAGAGTCGCCACTCGGTGGCAACCAGGAATTTTATAGCCGATTGCCATCTGGTGGCAATCCATGTGGCTGTGCGACTGGGAATATTCGGGATGGGCGCGAACGAATGACCCGCCCGCACCTCCACTTGTCGACAGCTCAGTGCATAGTCGTCGGTCATGGAGTACAACAACCAGCGACACATGTTAGAGCTGCCCCCCCTAGCTCAAATTCTGAGTACGCCCTTGCTTCGAAGGACTCACTTCACATTTAAGGCAGACTACTTCCGACATTACAGCAGCAACAAGCTCTATCATGCATTTTTAATGAACTGAATGAACCAATCAATTAATTAGTCATTCAAATTATAAATTTCATAACTTCATATAATAATCTTAGTTTTCATTTGCACGTATTATTTAATATTTCCATACCAGCAATGGTAGTATGTGTGAAACAATGTTTAATTTAAGATCTAAATGTACCATATACTGAGAAATAAATTATTATTATTATTATCAGATTCATACAAAAGGTGCGTTTACACGGGCAATGAAGTATTGATCAATTATTAGCTATACTGGTCGACTGTGACGTCACAAAATAACAAGCAATTTACTTTTGCAATGAGCGAATGGAGAAACTCCAAAAAACTAAGCAATACTTTCATACACGAGTAATTAAGTTGAAAAAACAAACAAAACACAGAGAGAGCAATATGGAATATATGGAGCAATTAAAAACAATATTGGACAGATTGCTCGACTGATTACTCCAGATTGATCCATACGTGTTACCGAGCAGTAATTGCTCTATATATATCTAATATATATTATATATTTATAAATAAAATATATTAAATATATTATATTATATATTCTATTTATTCTTAATAAGACACTGATATATTGGAAACTATTGAATTTGGAAGGGATTTATTGTATCCAAAACGATTTTTTCATAATATATCGAAAAATCATAATCTAATAAAGATAAATTACAATCTTACGGAGTCTATAATTTTCCGATGACATTTACAATAAACATATTTTGATGCCACCAAGGAACTTTTAAATAAACTTGAGCGTTTGCAAAATATTTGTATTCGTTTTGTTTTCAACCTTAAAAATACGATCAATTTATCAGGATTTTGCAAGGTAGGTACTCAAGTGGCTCCCTATTCGACTACGCAGGAACTCTCGGATATTGTGTTTGCTATTAAACATTCTTCACAACCCTTAAACGCCTTCCTATCTGCGAGAACGCTTCTCCTATTCCCGTCCTTCTGATGCGCCTTGCAGGTCGCATCTTCAAAATCTCCTTAAATCCCCCTCCTTAATACCGATTTTTATTCCTATTCATTTATTTTGTTTTGAACTTAATGTTACTTATCTCATTTAATGGTGGTTCACTTAATTTATTTGAATTAATTTATTGCAACCTTGAAGTGTGTTATTAATATATTTCCTGTTTTCTGTGAATAACGCTGTTGATTATGTAATTGTTAATTTTAGTATTTTATATTATGTAATTGTTTGTTATTCCAAATAAATAAAATAAAACATTTCACGCGGTACGGGTTTTAGGACATTTACGGACATTAGGGACTGCAAAACTCTTGCAGTTTTGAAAATAAGAGTGGAAGAACACTACCTTTCGGTACCAACATATTTAAAGTATACATTATTATTTATCTTATATTATTATTTAAGTTTTAGTCTGATATTAATTTTTGTCATGTAGGCAGGTATGCTGGAAGAGATTTCTTAAGAAATATATTTATATATAATTATATATAATATTTTTCTGTTTCCTTCTTCTTATCTATTTGTTAAATTTGTGTACATAAGGTCGGTCGGTCAAAAAGATGAAGCTCTTTGCACGTTCCAAAGCGTAGATCTCTATGGAGAAAAACGTGCAAGAAACTCCACGGACACTCTTTTAAAAATAATACTTTTTACAAGGTTATGGTTACGTCATTCATGTTGAAATTATACATATATGTGAGAACGATGTAAAAGACGTGCAGGATAAAAGCGTCCGGAGTGAAAAGAACAATTCAAAGAAACAATTAAAATAAACCGTGGCCGCCGAGAAATGACCAGTCTAAGCTGACGGCGCGGCGGCCGTTCACAATTATAAACTGTTAAATAAATTAAATAAACCCGGATATCTTTTGCCACCTAAAACATAAACCACACGCAATTGATTAGCCAGCACAGTCCACAGCAAAATTACTCACTGACCGAAAATAAAATGAAATCGCCACCACTCGGCAATTAACTTGAACAACATAATCAATGATTCCAATCACAAATAAAGTAACGGAATCAGGCAGCTGTTCAATTTTAAATGAACTGTTATTTTACTGTTCCCTATCAATTGATAATGACGTAATAATCAATTATTTTAGTTGACAGCGCTGTCCGTTTTGTTATTATATGAGATATTTTAATAAATTGTGGGGTGTTAGTGGCAGAGAGTTGTGAAAATAATATCGCTCAGCGATATTTTTAGGCGTCACGACCCGAATGTGATTTTTTTTCATGGAAAAGGAATTTAGATATTTATACCTAGTTTCTTGGGCATAGGAAAACAGAGTTTACATGTAGCACAGATAATATATGACATATAGTAATAAAAAAAGCCTCTTATTTCCAGTAAATTTACATTTCTTAGAATCTATGCATGAAGTGTGAACCGTACTGGTTCAATACTCAGAATTTAGGACTTTGAATATAAAATACTCTTTATAAACTTTGGAGATCAACTTTATTATTATAGTAACACAGTTTTATTTAGTGATACAGTGCAAGTGACTAGCACCGATGTCCGGTGGAAGTCGCTACGTCCCCATCAGGGGACGTGGCGAGCGGTCACAGGGCTAGGCCCCCTGCCCGCGGGGGGACCCCTCGGCCCATAGAAATGGGCCCGTCATTCTGGTGCACATTATTGTGCGGAGCTTCCTCGGGCGCGCGCCTACTCGAAAACGAATAGCAAACGCGCGCCCGTGTGTATAATAATAATAATAATAATTGGAACGAACCTGCAGTAAGTATGTGGCCCCCGTCCGTCCCGTTTCCAGAGCTAGCCGGTCACGTTCCGGATCGCAGGGCCGTCAAATGTGTGTGTGTGGCCGGCCTTGAAGTGTGGGTACTGCCGTCTAGGGCGTCTGCACCGAATAGCGAGTCCGCACCGATGTCGAAGCACGAATCGCCAATGCATGGCGGGCATACCACTTAAATGCCCGCAGACTAGTTTATTATTCCCACCATTTTACTTGCTTATGATTGGTCGACGATAACTGTCAGTCTCGACCAATCATATGAAGTCAATACAACTACTTTTGATCATAAGAGTTCATAAAAATGATTATAATTAGTCAAAATAAACATAAATAATTATAGGCACAATTTAAATATTTATAACAGAAGTTATTAATTATGGTTTAAGAAAGAAGTATCTGTATCTAAACTATTTGTACCGATATAATAACATGTTTGACTAACCTCATGAGTGGGTTTCTCAAGCTCGTTCTCTTGTTTGGCAGCACTTCTCACCAGCTCCCAGTCTTGACGCACTAGTTCACTAGGTAATAGCGGTTAAGCACGTGGCAGTTGCCGTTCAGTATAGAGGTTAGAGGAGACCACTCGAACTCCGACGACTACAAGAGTCAATCGCAGGCAATGCGGTAAGCGTTAGGATCACGTAGCGGACGTAATATCGAGTGGAAGATCACGCGTATTATATATNTACAAGAGTCAATCGCAGGCAATGCGGTAAGCGTTAGGATCACGTAGCGGACGTAATATCGAGTGGAAGATCACGCGTATGATTTCCACGACCGGTCTGATGACGCGTGTCAAAGGTCCAGCAATGATCAGTCACAGACTGTCTCAGCGGCAAACAGTACATTCAGTGCAGCGGGAAAGAGATAGGAATAGTTCTAACAAAATATAACTGAGGGTATTTTGACTTAAAAATAAGCGCCATCTATACGCCGCGACTATCAGACTCTATATTTTTAATACATTTTCTCGAAATCGCTGTAGGTGTGCTCCGCTTGTCAACCAACTTCGCCCCACCCGAATATAATTGAATGGGGTATTAATTTACCTAAAATCAGATTTCATTAATTAGCCAACTATCCTTTGTCTCATCGGGTTTAACAATACGCATTGACGGTTTAATTAATTAATTGTTATTTAGTAAGACGCGCTATTTATCATGATTTTCATAAAATTCTATATTAGACACAATGGGTGTTGCTGCTATAGAAATGTTGTCTTTTGTTTTCGTTGTTTTGTCTGTTTGTAGTATTAAATTAATCTTATGTTTATCTTGTCTAAACTGCCAATTACTTATTTGATTTTGATCGATGTATTCAATGATACTTAATCGATACA
>NDFZ01000943.1:0-12296 GCA_002192655.3 Mamestra configurata | reverse complement strand
ATATTTGCTTTGTGATTTAAAGATGGTATTAAAGTAAGATATAAAAATCTTTAGAAATATGAGAGGAAGTGTGGTTATTGTTGTTATCAATTTCAAAGATTAGTGTTGTATTTAATTCGATTATTATCAATGAGATTTTATGAATAGCTGCAAGCAATGGTTGGTTGGATTTAAGATATCAAAACTGAGCACAATTTCATGATTAAAAAAAAAACTAAATAAATACTTATACAGGTTACGTAAAAATTGCAGGGTTTTTTTTAAACTACCTAGTATTAGGATTTTACATAAAAACACAACCGCAAACAAATCCAATTCCACTAAACCAGTTTAACACACATTAAGCTTTCAAAATCTCTTTAACAAACCGCTCAAAAAGTCATAAAATTAAAAATCCGAATAATAAACTGTACGTAATCCTTTATACTCGTTTTTTTCGTGTACAAATGGCGTCTCGTGCATGCGACATGTCGCTGCGACAAAGACGCAACCGCTCGACAAGTCGTGTCGACCACCCACTGAATGCGACCCGCGGATGTTTTAGTCGGAGTTAAGAGGAATGGCCAGTGACAATTTTACCCTTGAGTGCACCTGTTGTCTTGGTGAAGCATTGAAATTGTTGGGTATTTTACATGATTTTATTTAATTTCACCTAGTATCGGTCTGTCCATAATGGAATTTTGCAAGTTTAAATTTCTAAAGATAAGGTTATTGTTAAATTTTATCAAAATATCCACTTCCTGTTTGCCGTGTTTTGGCTTTTGCTATGATAGATTAGATTTATTATTTCGTGGTTAAAATATTATTCAGCTGCCTATTTAAGCTACGCTGGGCTTAAAGGTAGCTATATTTTTGCTTGAACAGCCTTTCGAATAAAGTCATGCAAATGTATTGATAAGATCTCTTTCCTTGTGTTATATAAAAAACAGCATTGTATTTTAAAGCCAGTGAGTGTCACAGTCCAATCCATTTCACGCAGACTACAATACACCCAACGAAAACCACGTCGCATACCTTATCTGTTATCTCATTTTTTAAAGATAAAACTATTCTAGCTTCCTTAAAACATTAATCCAAACTAATCTCTATAATCATCCAGATAAAGTGGGTAATCCATTGAACTTCCACATTGACATATGACTTATACAAAACTAGTGGTGGGAAGCGAAACTTTCTGTCGGGCATCGATAAAGTCAATAAGATAAATCAAGTTAATATCGAGGGACAGTTACCAGTAAATACAAATAATTTTATTTCATGTCGCGATTCCATCGATATCGGTAAAAATGGTTGTAATTAATATTCTCTGGGTTAATCGATTGTTCATTTCATTAAGATTAGACCAATTTATGAGAATCGATTAGTTTATTCGAATCTGATTTTAATCGATTGGGAATGTATGTTTTTGTTCCTGTTTCGTCTGGTTCTAATAAAGTAGAATTTTTAATTTTATAAATATTTATAAGAAAACGCAGGAAGTTTTGGTTGCTTTTCGAGTTTTACGAATGTTTGAGGAAATGGCTTAATGATGCTATCAAGAACGGAATAAATAATATTAAGTAAAAGTTAGTTACTGTTTGTAGTTTCTAACTTATTTGATTATATCAAAAGATACATGACTAGCTGATACCGGCGACTTCGTCCGCGTACATGTGGATTATCGCAATACAAAGTTCCCTCTCCCATTTCCCCGCGTAAAGTTGAAATTTTCCAAAAAATCCTTTCTTGCCTAATGCTTACGTTATTTAATAAACCTACTAGCTTTTTCCAGCGACTTCGTACTCGAATATCCCGTTCCCGTATAGCCTTTTTCATGAATGTGGCTATCATACACAAAAAGAATTTCTAAAATCCGACTGGTAGTTCCAGAGATAAGCGCGTTCAAACAAACAATCTCTTCAGCTTTTTTATATTATAGTATAGATGTTGAACAAAACACAGCATTTTTAACAAAATAATTTCAAACATATAAAAATAACAAATATTTAAAAAATATTTCAGTAACATGACGTGAAACTTTTGTCAATCAAATATGTACAAATTATACACACTAAAATATATATTTTGCAACTGGCAGACATATTTAGCCTCTAGGGGTTACAGCACATTTTAGTTCGGTAAATAGTCCTATCAATATTTAATATGTTTTCGACTTGCCAAAAAATATTTTCATAAAAATGGCTGAACATAGCCATTTGTGATATTAAATTTTATGCCTCTTTAATATCACAAAATGAACGTTTTCATCCATTTGTACATACAGATGTTTGAGGGGCTTCTGGTCGGGAANCATAGCCATTTGTGATATTAAATTTTATGCCTCTTTAATATCACAAAATGAACGTTTTCATCCATTTGTACATACAGATGTTTGAGGGGCTTCTGGTCGGGAATATTAGAATCAGTCCTGACTTTAGCGGTATGCTTAGTTGGTATTAAATATTTATTTAAGAGGAGGTCAAACAGAGTTTTGTTTTAGGGTTCCGTGTAAAGGTGAAAAAAAGGAACCCTTATAAGATCTATCTATCTGTGTGTCACCACCGATTTTCTCAGGAACGGGTGGACGTAGTTTAAGTATTTGTTTGCTTCAGTTTTCAAGTCAGATGGTAAAGGCTAATAAAAGTAGACAGAAAAAATAATAAAATACTTATATTTAGAAAAATCTTTGTTGTTCTAGCAGGGTAGAAGCCTCCCTTTCTTCTCTCCATTCGTCCCGATTTTGAGAAAGTATTAAAATGTATCTGAGATAGATATGCGCACAACCTGAGGAATACTCTTTTAAGTTCATGACTGCATTTTAATTTTAAAATTCAAAGGTCTGATACCAATTTTTCCAAGATGTCAAATCTCAAATATTTTATTGCAATCCATAATGTACACATACAGGCAGGCAGGCCGACTCTGTCGGGCACAGCAAATTTTTACATAAGTACTTAGAGCGAGGAAGAGCGCTTAAATATTTATTTTCCAATTAAAGAAAAAGAGAATTTACTTTATTTTAAATAAAGTATTATTAAATTTAAATAACTATTAATTCATGTTAACTATTTCATTGTTTATGTAATATTTGAAGTCTGTCTATTAATTTATTATTTAGATTTAATTATATCTAATATTGCTTATTTGTAAGTTATTGAGTTGTGGAGGTCCGATATTCAGATGCATTTGGCTATACTCGAAACTGACTCAAACGTAGATAAAGATCTGGACACATAACCAAGGAACTTTTAAAAACCAACAGCTTAAAAGTACAAACTCTGTCACAGCCTGCACTTGCCCAATCATAACTGCTAAATCGATGTAGACTTAGCGTTTTGTCAATAACCGCAGGTGTCGCGTTACTCGATCCGCTTACTGGCACGTCACTAAGTCTTTACGACGTGTTATGAGGTTGATGGACGTATGCCCCAAGTCTGAAGGACGTGTTCATAGCGTGACAGGTGTGATCCGTGACGCTTGACGCGTGAAATGACGTAACGTGCCTGTCACGTTTTTTGTTTGAATTTTTTTTTTTCGTAATTTGTGTTGTTAAATTATTTTATCATTTATTTTTGGGATGTAGTGCGTTGGCTGTACGTTTGAGTGATTTTTGGTATAGGTACATAATTATTTAATTTTTGTGTTGTAATAAACTGACTGTCGGTCTTTCAATTAATTATTATTAATCTTAGTTTTAGATATTGTTTCTCAGTAAGTGAATTACCTATGTATGCAATTCATTATGAGAAATAAAGTTGTTCTTAAACCTTTAACCTTTCATATAGTACTGGTAGTATTTTTTGTTAGTTTTTTTACTAATTTTCTGAGATCATAAGGCAAATTCAAACCCCAGTGTGAGTTTACCTTGTAACCTAGTAGAAGGTTTTAAGCGTCGTATCTTGAACTGATAAAACACAGCACAAATANTTTTTTTACTAATTTTCTGAGATCATAAGGCAAATTCAAACCCCAGTGTGAGTTTACCTTGTAACTTAGTAGAAGGTTTTAAGCGTCGTATCTTGAACTGATAAAACACAGCACAAATGGTAGTAAGTTGTGAAGTAGGCGGTATGTTGCACCTTAAATATTTCAGAATATTATGAGTACGTCGTGATGAAATGCAACGTCATGTTCTTAAGGATCGCAAGGGGAAAGTTTAGGGCAAAAAGAGTCTAAGCTTCACCTGATATGTTTGCATGTTGGTAGTGCAAATCCAGTGTCGACAACTTTGAAATATTCCTCAACCCTAGCCCCATTTTTGTGGATAAATCCTCATAGATACACTCCGTCCAAAGAGAACTGCTACCATTGCTAGTTGCTAGCCTTCTAAATCACCTATTGAGGCTGTTCTATCGACCACACATACACAGATCCATCATTGAGGAATTTTGGTACAAAGATAGATGATACTTTGGAGACGTAATCGTCTACCAGTTGCTCATCATATCGGCTCAAAAATGTCCACTACTAGACATAGGCCTCCCGCAAAAGGGTTTGCCATAATCGCCACGCTTGGCAGGCGAGTTGGCGATCGCAGTGTAGCTGTTGCAATGCACAGATAATGCTGCTGCCCATTCTCTGGTGAGTCCCTTAGTCGCCTCTTACGACACCCACAGGAAGTGATGGGATGGTGCTATTATTTTACGTCCGACACCTACTATTTCCGCGAAAACTTATATAAACGCGAGCATAGGTGCGGGCCAAAGGCTAGTATTGCATAAGTGCGTGCAACTCTATTTATACCATGCTACAGTTTTCACTCAATATTAAGTTCTGTTGTGTTTACTCTTTTACATATACACTCCAACATATAACATACACTCGTATGTACAAGTATCTACAGTAGACGCTAATGTAATTAGATTTACGTCAAAGTAACCGCACAAAGGAGTAACTTGCTAGCTGGTATCTTCACACTGTAACCCCGAGAGTGGTAGCTTGGATTAAAGGTATGGTTAGAGAGGTTAGAATATTTAGTTATCTAGCTTTCGTAATGTTCGAAGTTTTTAATAAAGGTAAGATTAGGCATAGATTTGTCATACCTTACTTTTAACATTTTTGCTTATTTTTCTAAATTATATTTCAGCACTTGACTTAATGGTTGATATGATGATGATGATGATATTTATTGACTTTTAAAATAACACTTTTACTCGTCAATATTTTTGAGTCAGTTTAAGCTAGATGAGGCCAGTGTTTCTTAGTTGTCTGCCCAGAGAAGAAACACCGAAACAAACTTCTCTGGTTGCCAGAATCCTGTGGGACCAACACTGAAATCGCGAAAAAAAATCAGCTGCTCCATACATTTCTGTGCGCATAACTCGACAAAAGTAGATTTAGTTGCCTGTTTTTTGTAAATTATTATTTATTTCTGCTACTCCACCTAACTTATCTGCCCGACTACAACCAGCGATCTTTAGGTGAACAGTGAATGAACTTTCTACCTCAACAACGCATCTACTAGTCTTACATGTTAACAAATCTTATCTCTGACACCATAAAATCCCATCAGGTAGTATCCCAACATTGATGGAGGTCCAATTAGAGCAACATCCGTTGATAACAGTTCACTGAACACGCGTTAGGTGGCGCCTGGGAAGTGTGAGAGGGCCTTTACTTGGACATTATTACGTGCCTGATGGAAATTGATAGGAATTTGACGTGTCATCGCGGTAGATGGGTTTGTGTTGAGATTGAGCAAATTGGACACGAATTTTAAAATTATACCGCTCGATATGGAATCAAATTATATCATTATATAAAGTATTTTTTTAAATTAAATTATGCATTCCAAAAAAGAAAAGAATTTGTATAAAAATTAATTGCATGGGAACTAATTCAAAACATTATTAGAATAGACACTGAAATTCAGAATAATAAATTAATGCAGTCATTAAGGAATGGTATGTAGAGCTTTTCCAGCCACACTAATGGACTTAGTGGCTCGTAAATATACAGTTTTATTGCCGACTGCTTTAATAAACTGCTTGAGTAATCAGGAAGATTAATGCAACGCTTATTTCACTTTCCTTTACAGGGGTAAGAACTTATCATTTCTATTTATAAATAGGAGCGTATTTTAAGAGGGGTATTTAAATGCAAGTTTTTTTTCAAAAGTTTTGATGTAAAGTANAGAACTTATCATTTCTATTTATAAATAGGAGCGTATTTTAAGAGGGGTATTTAAATGCAAGTTTTGATGTAAAGTTAGAAGCATCAACGTCAAAATTTTGACAGGAGCCATCTCTATCAAATTCCAACCGCTCGCCATCAAATTCACACACATAATCGGTGGCGAAGAGGTGTCAAAATTCTACAGAGGGTTGAAAGCGTTGAACCGAGTCGCAGCTTAAACAAAAGTAGATTAAGTTACCGTTAAGTTCCTTGCGTGATACTGACAACGTAGTCTGTAGGCACTTAGCCGAGTGTGAGTTTAAAGCACCGAGTGCGAGTTTAAAGTAGCATCACTTGTTCCCCGGTTAGCAAAGAGACTTCGTTAAGTATATTAGGGAAGGTGAATATTTGCACTGGATGTCGCTTTCAAGTAGAATTTTCGCAACGGAAAATTCCGAACACTGTATAACGCTTTTAAAGGTACTGGAAAATAGGATTTTGCGCTCGGGAATGGAGACAATGGGGTAGGTAAACGCGATGTGGGATTTCCTTTTAAATTCAGTAAAGAGAATTGGCAAACCACATATTTCGAAAGCCAATAGACGTGTGCAGATTTTGGAGACTGGTTTTATGTTCAGTGGAAAATAATGAAAATTATCGTTGAATATACTGCAAAGATAAAAAATCGCATAACTTCGAGAAGGCAAAATCGATACCATTTAAAGAGCAGAATAAACATGATAAGGTATAATGTTTATTCTGCATTATCTGTTGATAGCAATAAAAGGTAACATTATGCCTGTATTCCCCTTAAGGTTTGGCAACGTTGTAGGCAAAGGACAAAAAACTCAAAATGGCCACCTCAAACCTTACCACGCAGCCGGAGGTCTCGCTTCGCGGGGCTGTTATTTCTGTCTGTAGAGTTTTGAAACAACCTAATAAGAATCCCATTCGAACCTATCCTATCCGTTTTGGGGTGGTAACTTCCCTCAAACATTACCTCACCTAACCTCGATCACATCATGAAATGGTAAATTCTACGATATGACTACGATATAGCTGTTAATAGTTCTTGGATTACCCTAAAGCCCTACAGTCAGCAAGATAGGAATTCCCAAATGCCAAGCTTCAATTATCAGAGCCCTATTCATCTTTAATATCCTTGTCAACTAGAAGCCAGTGTTTAGCGCAGTAACGTCAAAGGTCTTAAACCTGTCAAGTGGCATAAACCTAATTCTGTTATGATAAACCTAGGCCTACTTCTAGATAGGTATGACAATCAATTTTGGAGCTTAGTACATAGGTAGTAAGCTCCTAAATTGATTAAAGGAGCTTAGGTCATGCCCTAAGTATGGCCTTGTTTGTATTATGACGAGCTTGAAAGTTTTTGATTCAATTAATTTTGTTAGTTGACGCTTTATAATAATTACGAGAAGTCAGTGTAAGAGTAAATTTAGTCATATTTCGTTCAGAATAAAACATATCCTGTGGCAGTTAAAAATACATAGTTTATTTTTTTATTAGAGATTGTTTATTGTTATCGGTATTGTTCTTTTGGAGATTGATAGAAAGCAAATATTTTTAGACAATTTTTCTCTTTAAAATAATATTTATTTATGATTATGAAGTTCAATACACAGACAAAAATCACACAGGTAGTGTTAGAAACGGTACAGTGAATTCGACACTTAGAAGTACACAACACTATCAGAGAACTTAATGATTAATCGACATGTAAGATATCGTTCGTTACAAGATACAAGTTTAAAACATTAAAGCTAAAATGAGCTATGTTCATAAATACACTTGGAAGTACAGAAATATTTAGCTGAGAAGCGAAACAAAAATTAATTTAAAATACATTCCCATTTTGTCAAACGATGCTTCAAAAAATGTGCCCCTAAGCAATAAAAGTATGAGACAAAATAAATCAACTATGCAGTACGTATTTTAAAAAAGTATGTCCAATTCACTATGAAAACTGGCTTCAAAAATATTAAAACCATTTTTTTTTAAAACTAACCCACACTATTACAACGTGTTGAAATAAAATCCAACGGTTACAATTTTCACAAACACTATTACGGTATATATTTTGTCAAGTCGAGAGAGTTTGAAAGAGGAAATTGGTAAATCGAAGTTCGCCCAACTGTTGGACTTACCAAGAAAATATTCTAAATTGCTTTTGATATTTTCATAAAAAGTTTGTTTGGTTCCGCTGTGTTTTCTCTGTTATTTTTAGATATGTGTTGTTTTTAGTTTTAAAGGAAATTGCAGACTCAAAGCGATTCAGTTTTAGTGATCTTAGATTCAAACTGAGGCTCAGTTGCTGGTGCAAATATATGACATGTATATGTATATATATGATGACATGTATGACGCACCCCCGGTGCGACACTGTCACTTATGCAAAAATTGCAATAATGAGCTAAATATGTAATAACTGTCCTAAAACATCCTTTACTTGGTGCGATAACGTTACTTTCGTAGTACACATAGTTTGACGTTGTAGTATAAGCCATTGATTTTGTCTAAATCTTGAAATATATATTAATTTTTTGAGATGTCAAAGTTTTAAATGCTTCTCCTGAAAATTTTCATTTATGCATAAGTGACAGTCTTGCACCGGGGGTGCGATGTGTGTGCGCAGCAGTTATTGGTTGAATGAATAATCAACAGCAAATCGTATCAATTGACCTGCGTTTCATTTAGAAAGTTGAAAGAAAACTAGTTTATTCAGCACACACAGGTACACACAATATTGATACAAATAAAAGTAAACATAATTTTAAACAATAACGTCGTGTGCCCTGCGACTGCACCAAATAGGTCCAGTTCAGCAAAATGCCAGACAACTAGTAATTGTCTGACGCTGGTTTTCATCTGAACCTTACTTTGAAGAACCTGGACCTGGACCTTATGTACATTTGTGATGCGTAGATAATTTCTTTCCAGAATACACGTGTTAATGACGATGACCTCACTGTCTAGTCTTTCATTATCAGTTCTAGTCACTCCTGCATAACCGTATAGCAGAAGACATAGATATATTTTGTTGTGCTCTGGGTGGGTTTATAGTGAGAGCTCTCTTTGAAATAATTTATGGTCCTACTGTAATATAGATATGGTGTTTGTAGTAGCAATAAGTACATATACGTAGAACTATGAACTACATTTTCATAGTAGATTTTTTTAATTTTCCCTTGTTCTATTATAGAGGTATGCGGTACGGAGAGTAAAGTCCCGCATACCTCCACTGAAATGGGAGGATCCTCCTATCAGACGGTTGTTGTGTTTGGTGGGCAACTGCCCGATAGTTGATATTCGGACTGTTGTATATGTTCAAATAGCACGGAGAACCTTGCTTGCGCGATGCAGGATTTCGTTGGTAGTTCGTCGCTGACAGGATAGATGGCGTTGCGGTTCTTATTGTTGCCGTACAAATTTCGCTTCTTAGTTTTTATGTGGCGGCATTGATGCCGCTACACTAAGTAATATCAAGTTAGTTAATTAACATAAAAATAAGTTGTAAACAAAAAAAAATGTTTACTTTTAAAAGCAAAGGTTCGAACAATGGCAGTAGACACCGACTGCTTTGAATATAGCGTGTCATTGCACTGAGACACAGGTGCGAGGAGTTTGAGTAACAAAATTACTGAATGGACGATTCAATTTCCTTGATGGAGAACTAGTTATTTTTCGCGACTTTGTTAAAGTTGTGTGGCTTATCTCACAGAAACCGTTTCAAAAACAAAATCATTTATTTCATATTAAAAACCATAAAAAACACTATTGAACGTGAAAAGGAGGTATACCTAGTTAAAAAAAGTGATTCTAGCTGTCTATTCATTCAGATAGATTCTTAGGTGAGTTAAAAAACCGGCCATATGCGAGTTGGAATCTCACACGAAGGGTTCCGAACCGAGTCCCCTTAGTTAAATTAAATTTTTTTAGGCATAAATACACACTCTGTGAAAATTTCAACTGTCTACCTATTACGGTTCTTGAGATACAGCTAGCTGACAGGCAGACGGATGGTTGGACAACGGAGGCTTAGTAATAGGGTTCCTTTGGTTACCCTTCGGGTACGGAACCCTTAAAAAAAATCCATCACACTCAAAAATAGTGAAGTTTTCGCTTTGGTAAAAGATACTCTGATCAGTATTTTCAGAGATAAAAAAATATTTCGTCACAATTTAGGAGATAAATAAGCACTAGTTTATACAGCTACCACGTATTAAAAATGTTGTTTTCATAACCTTTCTCAACCGATTCCTTGATTTCATGTTGTTACTGTATCATATAAGTCAACCTCAAAGGCGGCCTCAAACGGGGGGTTACAGGCGAAACGGTTTGCCAAAATCGCCACGCTTGGCAGGCGGGTTGGCAATCGCAGTGTAGCTGTTGCAATGCACAGAGAAGCTGATGCCCATTCTTTGGTGAGTCCCTTAGTCGCCTCTTACGACACTCACGGGAAGTGATGGGATGGTACTATTCTTTTAAGTCCGACACCAGACCATACACGAACGAGCAGTCACCAGTAACGGAAGAGTTTTATATGTTTTGATTTTACTGTAATGTGATATGGGGGGCAACTCTCGTACTTTTGAGGAGCGTTGGTATACGGGTCGCAATCGCAAACCATCAAAAACACTTCTATATTAGAGATGATTTTGTCATATTGCGTTTGACTGATTTGTCAGTTTTGCTGTTGCACTACACTTTGACAAATGTTTGACATTGATCGTCGCTGAGTGCAATTTTGAACTTGGTCTTGGATTTAAAGCCTTTCTCAAAGTTCTCCAACATTTGGCTGCCCAAACATCCAAACAGTGTGTCCAACCCACGATGCGTGAAATGCACCCAAGCTATTCAAATCAGCGCAAGCCACAAAAACAGAATTGAGATATTATGCAAATACCTGATTGTATGCAGATGGCCGATAATGGGCTACACTTAGAAATCGACGTTCAATTCTCCATAATGAGTGAGANGCATAAAAATAAGTTGTAAACAAAAAAAAATGTTTACTTTTAAAAGCAAAGGTTCGAACAATGGCAGTAGACAACGACTGCTTTGAATATAGCGTGTCATTGCACTGAGACACAGGTGCGAGGAGTTTGAGTAACAAAATTACTGAATGGACGATTCAATTTCCTTGATGGAGAACTAGTTATTTTTCGCGACTTTATTAAAGTTGTGTGGCTTATCTCACAGAAACCGTTTCAAAATCAAATTCATTTATTTCATATTAAAAACCATAAAAAACACTATTGAACGTGAAAAGGAGGTATACCTAGTTAAAAAAAGTGATTCTAGCTGTCTATTCATTCAGATAGATTCTTAGGTGAGTTAAAAAACCGGCCATATGCGAGTTGGAATCTCACACGAAGGGTTCCGAACCGAGTCCCCTTAGTTAAATTAAATTTTTTTAGGCATAAATACACACTCTGTGAAAATTTCAACTGTCTACCTATTACGGTTCTTGAGATACAGCTAGCTGACAGGCAGACGGATGGTTGGACAACGGAGGCTTAGTAATAGGGTTCCTTTGGTTACCCTTCGGGTACGGAACCCTTAAAAAAAATCCATCACACTCAAAAATAGTGAAGTTTTCGCTTTGGTAAAAGATACTCTGATCAGTATTTTCAGAGATAAAAAAATATTTCGTCACAATTTAGGAGATAAATAAGCACTAGTTTATACAGCTACCACGTATTAAAAATGTTGTTTTCATAACCTTTCTCAACCGATTCCTTGATTTCATGTTGTTACTGTATCATATAAGTCAACCTCAAAGGCGGCCTCAAACGGGGGGTTACAGGCGAAACGGTTTGCCAAAATCGCCACGCTTGGCAGGCGGGTTGGCAATCGCAGTGTAGCTGTTGCAATGCACAGAGAAGCTGATGCCCATTCTTTGGTGAGTCCCTTAGTCGCCTCTTACGACACTCACGGGAAGTGATGGGATGGTACTATTCTTTTAAGTCCGACACCAGACCATACACGAACGAGCAGTCACCAGTAACGGAAGAGTTTTATATGTTTTGATTTTACTGTAATGTGATATGGGGGGCAACTCTCGTACTTTTGAGGAGCGTTGGTATACGGGTCGCAATCGCAAACCATCAAAAACACTTCTATATTAGAGATGATTTTGTCATATTGCGTTTGACTGATTTGTCAGTTTTGCTGTTGCACTACAC
>NDFZ01000942.1:0-12296 GCA_002192655.3 Mamestra configurata | reverse complement strand
GAAGGTCGATTTAGCCACGACACCTTTAACTTCATTCAAAATTCACCAGAGACTTATCGCCCATTTTCTAAACTTCTATCTGCTAAATATTCTTCGCCTTCCTCCCCAGGTATCGGCCCAAAGACGGGTCTTGTGCTCCAGCATCCAGCGGATTCCCGAATGACTTCCACTACCATGCTTCCACTTCAAAATTCAAACAATTAAAAATCGAATAAAATTATAGAGGTATGCGGAACAGAGTGTAAAGTCCCGCACATCTCCATTGAAATGGGAGGATTATCCGACCAGACGGGTGTTATATCTGGTGGGCAACTGCCGGATAGTTGACATTCGGACTGTTGTATATGTTCAAATCGCACGAGAACTTTGCTTGCGCGATGNTTGACATTCGGACTGTTGTATATGTTCAAATCGCACGAGAACTTTGCTTGCGCGATGTAGGATTTCGTTGTTAGTTCATCGCTGACAGGAAAGATGGCGTCGCGGATCTTTTTGTTGCCGCGCAAATTTCGTTTCTAAGTTTTTCATGTGGCGGCATTGATGCTGCTAAAAAATAATAATTAAAAAATCGAAACAGTACCTGAATATTAGCATTAAGTCAACAATATTTCCTCTAAAGATAAATAATTGTAAACATCTGTGTATCGGTTATCTATAGGTACACTTGTCAATCGTCACTCATTGCTATGCCATAATAGATAACCTTATCAAACATTCAAGAAAGGGCACGGTTATGATGTACAAACGAAGATTCAACCATATATATTGATTGCATTTATATGTTTAAAAAGTCTTCATTGTAAATTCCATATCGCAGCTACAAACAAAATTGGAAGTTGTTTTTTGACGTTATCTCCCAATTTTTACTTAACATGTAATAGNCACGGTTATGATGTACAAACGAAGATTCAACCATATATATTGATTGCATTTATATGTTTAAAAAGACTTCATTGTAAATTCCATATCGCAGCTACAAACAAAATTGGAAGTTGTTTTTTGACGTTATCTCCCAATTTTTACTTAACATGTAATACGTACTTAGTGGTTATCTATGACTCACTTAGCCGATTAGCCATCAACGCAATCAGATAAATTTTATCTATCACAACCCAATATAACTTGCCATACTCATATTTTAATTATTATCTTGAGCCAACACTTAAGCTGTACCAACAATCGAAGAAGGTACACTTACATAAAAATCCCCGTAAAACTAAACACGACACTACAGATAATAGATTAGTCAAAATAATCAATAACTCTGTTGATAACATTATCTATACTCACCACACGGCAAAATGTTTTGCCAATGTTAACGTGTCATTCGACGTGAGCAATATTATATGTCCGTTGTGTTACTAAAATTAAATCATATTGTGAAAAATCAATGGCGGATGTGCGTGGAAATGGTGAAACTCTCAAGAAAAGTCATTTTGCGAGGCTACATGAAAAAATACAAAACAAATATGAGGAAATGCAAAGAAAACTTGAAAAATCAAAATCAGTTGATTCGCTGTCATCACTCAGAGAAGATTACGTCTACAAAGAACCAAGATACGCGAGCAGTGCTGATATTAATAGAATTGACATTAACAACGATATACCTCTTGAAAAACATGGTGTTAAATATAGTATAATAGAAGAAGAAATTCATAAAAATGATGTGGCTTTTCAATATGTTACTGTGAGGGAAGCAAGTATATCCGAATCTGATGTAACGCCGTCGCCGTTTGAGATGAAAGAAAACGATTATGACAGTGATACAAACAAATTTTTTGGCGACGATTTCTGTAGATTGAGTCTCGAATCGTAAGTTTGTTATGTTTTTTTTTTTTCATAACAAAAGCCAATTTCAATATAATGAGGAATTTTCCCAATATATTTTCAGATTAAATGAAGTGGCCAAAGAGAGCGACGAATACGTAACACCCGCTCCCACACCACCCCCGACAATTTCAATACGTAATAAAATTGGCACGCGGATTAAAGACGCAGTTAAAGAAAAACGAAAACAAAGGGAGAAAGATAAAGTTGAGAACGAGAAAAAAGAAAAAACACGGGAGAAAGTCGAAAAGGTCCTTTTTATTTAAATTTCAACTGAATTGTGTCACGATTACGATGTCTCATCTAACTCTTTTTGATGTTTACAAAATTGCTGACGCTACTGAAATATTTTGCCTGTTACAATTTATTGGAATTCTTTGACCCGAGAAATAAAAGGCCTGTAGGCTGAAAAATCAATAAAGATTTTTTTTGTTTTCAGTTTATTTTTAGCAACACCACCAAGCAAGACAAAGTAAAAACATCGAAGAGGACAAAAGTAGCTACGGTGTCCGTCGCATTAATTGAAGCCACTGGTCTGGAAACTGACATTTTGGAGGAAAAGCCCCGTTTATTGTCTTGTCGTTTTAGGTGAGATAAAGAAATTATTTACGTAGTAAGTCATTTATAAAGATTATAAATAAATGCGGTTCTGACTGGAATGTGGACTTGGATTAGTGCTGTCATGTTTGTTTATTAAGATAAAGATTTTGTATGTATGTCGAAAGTAATCTCACTTTTAATTGCATACGATGATTATAAATTATGTCTAGCCTTAACATCCTGCTTAACAGTATTATCAGCCTTAAACTGCGTTCATATATATTTTAATAATATTAAAGATTACACTGTGTCTTACAATTTTATCCAGATTGGGCACGGAGAAATACAAGTCGAAAGTAATAAAAAGCAATACGTCGAAAGCGAAATGGCAAGAATTATTCAATTTTAATTTGTATGACGATAATATCGTGGAAGTAGGACTATGGGAAAAGGACTTTTGTATTGGCAGGTAAATTTCTTTACATCCATTTCTATAATACATTTTTCACATTACAAGTCAAAATATAAATTATACATATATTTGTCGCAACTAACAATACCTACAAATTAAATATGACTTCATAACATTCATAAAATTTTCCAGGAGCGTATTAATTAATTATGTCCGTTTTGCGCTAACATATTCTGATCACAGCATAGATATTACTTACAAATTATTGATAACATCAGAAAAAAAATCAGCCAGCTGATAGTTCTTCATCGTATTCAAGCAATTAAATAATATTCAATTAATATCCAATTTCAGAACCACTATTGATTTATCAGAAATGCAGAAAGAGAAGACACACAAAATGCACCTCAAGTTGGATGGTGAGGTGAATACAAGACTATTCATTTTGCTCACTATTACTGGATTCTCCCTTATAAGCCTTGATGACTATCAGGAAACTCAAAGAAGACTCGATACGGTTGCAAAGAAATCTGTAAGTTTATTGGTATTTTTTTCGTGACTTAGACAAAACGTCGTAATTTAAGGTTTGAGTATGAATATGGATGGATGGGGAAGAGAAAGACCAGAGTAACAATTAATGAATTATGTGGAAGATGAATAGAAAGGAGTTGACTACTGAGATGACGGCAAATACAGATGAAGACATGTTTCTGTGCCGGCAAATTCGGAGAGAGGCAGGGCGATGATGAACAATTTAATGTTTTAATGCTCGCAGATGCAAGAGATCGCATGCTACCCGAAGGCACAGCCATCGCGAATATTGTACCAAATTTTCACAGCGCAATGCTTACTACATAATAGTAACAACTGCAGTACCTATGTGATACCCATATCATTAGAGATTACTATAATATAAGCCAAACTCACATGAGAGGCAAAAGATGGACGAAATCCTCATGAGTTTAGTCACAAATGAGAGGATTCTTCAAATAAACATAGGCAAAAGCAACAGCAGCATTAAATACGGTCTCCTAATTGTTTCGATGTTATTTTTACAGCCCTGGTACAACTACAAAGATGACTCTGGAGAAGTTGGTACCCTCACGGTAATAGTTTACGGTGCTAAAGGTCTGGCGGGAAATGAGTGTCATTGTGTTCTAGAACTGGACAATGAAAGACTGCAGACTCATACTGAGTTCAAAACGCAAGAGCCTAACTGGATGAAGATATTTACTTTGTGAGTGTCTCTTATACAATTTTTAGATACCTATTGGCATAGTTATGTATTTGTTCCAGGGTAAGCAAATTGATTACAAAGTAATTAAAATAATTCCAAGCATTTCATCATAATTCATTTTGCGACTTTCTCGTTTTGTCTCGCGTGATCTTAGGGGTTCCTATCAGTAAAATCCTGCTCAAATCACCGCTTTGAATTATTTTAAGAGGTATAAAAATCTCTTGGAAGCATTCTCTTATTACAAAAACAATCCCAATATCTTTATTTAAGAGCCAGCCATTCTAACAAGTCTTCCTCAAACAAAATCTCATATTCATAATATTTTAATTTCAGTGAAGTTACAGATATAACTTCAATCCTAGAGATCACCATCCATGACGAGAAGAAGTCTGAAGACATGGGCTGTCTCTCACTACCTTTGCTGAAGATCAAAAGCAGTGAGAAGAAATGGTACGCGCTCAAAGACTCCAGCTTGCGAGACAGGGCTAAAGGAAATAATCCTCGGATCTTACTGGAGATGAACCTCACTTGGAAACTTGTAAGTACAACTTGTTTCATCATCAGCGTTTACCAGCCCAATGCAGAACTGCTTCTTCAATCGTACACACGTTACAGTACTTGGTATCTAAACGTTCTGTAATGCAGCTCCAGCTTAAACTGAAATTGGCATAATTTAAACGTTTAATACTTCGCAATTCGAAGAGGACACCTGACAGCTTCGTCATTTTTCGAAGTTTGACAGGTTTTGAGTACTACTATAATACTGGTATAGAGCCATCTTAAAGGTTTTTAATGCCAACCTGTCACAAGTAGCGCCATCTGGATTTTATGTTCCCTAACTAACTATAATATACCATAAAATCCGCGACCACTTGAGTGAAGTTTTATATGATCTATACGCATTCGGAATAGCAGGAACTGTTGTTAACCTTAGGATCTCAGTTTCTCCCACTGTTTATCCACCTTCTGATAAAATATCGACCAAATTCACAAACTGAATGGAAACTAAGCCCTAATCCTAGATACCTAACGATGCATTAACCAATGATTCATTTGGTATATCTCTTGTTAGAACAATGGAAACAAACTAAGTGTTATTTTTCCTCATAATAATATCTGTCTACTACTTGACAGTAAAAATAATAAGACTAAAAGGAAAATGAAGAAAAAAAAAAGAGAAAATAATTTCTCAATATCACATTCATAATTACATAGAAACAGCAGGTCCAATTTTAGTAAATAATCATAACTGAAATCTTTTCAACCATTTACGCCATACTATTGTCTATTATCACTAAGCAATCTTTCAAGAGTTTGATTTCAACATTCCTGATTCATTATACCAAAAAAAAAAAGTTTTGGGTACCTATCTACAACCAGCTTTAATTTTAATAAGAATAAAAAGACGTTTAATCACAAACAAGAAACATCTCTTTAAAACATTAGTTTCAATATAATTGTATACTTTGGCGCTTCAATTTGATAATAACTACAATCAATTTATCACTTCCCAGGTAAAAGCATCTGTTCGCGTGGTCAACACGAAAGAAGTGAAATATCTAGAGGAAAAACAAAAACTAGATAGACACACATTTTCTAGAAACCTAGCCAGAGCCAAAGTTGTATTTAACTGGACCATGGGCGCATTTAGAGTGATGAAGTAAGTTCATTTATAAGTTATTTTTGGTGATAAATGATGCTCAAAGAATTGAAAAAGCAAACGAACAAGGGTGACATATATGAGGTCTTGAATAAAGTCACAATCTTTTGGCGATAAAAATTGGAAAAATTCTAAAATGTTACCTATTCAATCCCGTACGGGATTGACTATTGGTTTTTGAGTTACTTTATCGTTCATTTATCTATCCGTTAACCACTAACCAACCATTTCTACATTTAGGACTTTCGAGTCGTATACGCTGATAGAATGTAATTTATCTTTGTCGAATGTTGATCGCAGAGTTCGGAAAAAATGAACTAACAGGCATAACACAGTATCGTAGGTAAATAGATTGTCTTAAAACGAGACGAATAGTTCATTACCAAAGAACCTAAAGGGGTCTTGAAAACAAAATTCTATGCTCAAACATTCTTGCATTCAGTGCAAGAATGTTTGAGCATAGAACTTCGTATTTAGCTAGTGTCGGAAAATTCTCGGAAAGTTAGCACTATCAAGTTAAATTTTCTTCCACACTAAGTGCGCCACTTATTGGCTTTGATCAGCTCGTTTAAACTAATTAGGGCTTTAAAACGAGAGCCTTTATTATAAAAGTGTGTTAACAGCTTACTGCTTGAATGTCGAGTTTCTTCTAGACATGGAATATAATGAAATTCATATGAAATTTGGAAACGCTTTTATGAAATATCTAAGGTTATTTCAAACATTTGCTACATTGACCGGTCATGTGCTCTTTTGCACCTTCAGCCAAAAAACGTCGCATGTCATAGGCCCCAAGCATGGGCACATCGACTGATCATTTGTGGTTTGGTTTTTGTACCCTTGGCCAAAAGAGGTATAATGTTGGGGATGGGACCCAAGCGTTGCCACATCGATTGGTCACCTGCTTTTTGCACCTTCAGCCACAAAAAGTCCAATGCTGGACGTAGGCTCCCCAGCGTTGCCACATCGACTGGTCATGTAATTTTTGCATCCAGGGTTTATTTTATTTCCGCACGCATATTTACCATATTAATATATTTCTTAATTTTCCAGATCATGTTTCGAATGGGAGTCGAGGAGAGCAAATATTATATCTCTAACAATTTGGCTGCTATTTTGCTGGTTCTTCAAAATTTGGATGTTGCCGCTTATCATACTTATACCGTTCTTTTGGTACCGGCCCCCTAAATACTTCCTCGTTCGATGTAAGAATATTTTATATAGGATACATAGACAATTAGTAACGAATTTTACTGCGATATCTAAGTGTACCTTTGGTTTTCACTTTGTTCGATTTTTGACCGACACAATAACGGTCCAATTCATAAAGTTTCGTATCAACTAGGATCATACCAGGGTCGTTTTCCGCGATTTGTATGCAGCACCCGCAAATACTACATGAAAATAGAGGTGAAAATGAAAGTGTTAAAATTAAATCTGTTCGAGGATTGCTTGGTAGATATCTTCATTGCAACGAAAATTTTTTTTGTTGGATAATTTGAAATGCCTAGATTAGAAAATTGGCCTTAATAACTGTTTATAAAATCACGATATTTTTGTCATTGCAGGGAAAGACTATCTGTTCAAGGGACCACCAATAGAAGATGATGGTAAAAAGGAAAAGGTAAGATATTATTATTACTTATCATACTATTATATAAAGACAGATTTAACAGTGTCATCATAAAATACGAGGGAGGTTTGCCATAATCGCCACGCTTGGCAGGCGGGTTGGCGATCGCAGTGTAGCTGTTGCAGTGTTGCTGCTGCTCATTCTCTAGTGAGTCCCTTAGTCGCCTCTTACGACACCCACGGGAAGTGATGGGATGGTGCTATTCTTTTACGTCCGACACCATACAGAACAACAACAACAGTATAATTAATGTAGAAATAAATTGATAAGCACCTATTATTTTCATGGTCATCATGGTAATGGCCTTGCTCATGTTACGTGGGGTTGGAGCAACACGTTTTTTTCTCACATTTTCCCATGTCAACCGTGACACCATTTTTCTTATAGAACCCTTATTTTTTTACTTTATTACAATGAAAAAGACGAAACACCTATTTTTATTCGAAGACCAAACGAAAAATAAAACTAATGTAACATTTTTAATTACAGGAAGAGAAAAACCAGTCGTTGAGACAAAAAATAAACAGTTTAACAGAAATGGTGCAAAGTGTACAGAACTTTATTGGAGCATTCGCTAATCTAGGCGAAAGTATTAAAAAGTGAGTTGAATACTTATATCTACCAAAGTTATAATAGTTCCGGGGGTTAAAGAAGAATCCATTTTGTTTTTATTTTACTAGCCAACCAAAATGAGCATATTGCAACGTTGGCAAACTTTTCACTGTGCACCTGTCTTGTGTTTCTAGAAGTATCTTGTTTCTAAAAGAGAAATGGTGGATTCTCTTGTCAGTTGTTGTTTTTAGGCTCCGCACAAACGGGCCACCGACCCACAGCCATCGTTGGCTGTCGCGCGCCACGTCCTATGGTACCGCGCAAACGAAGGTGGTCGGTGACTGCCACGAGTATCGGTTTTTTTAAGTAGCGAGTAGCCGCCACTGGGGACATGTCGCAGACCCTGAGTCACGAGTAGACGCCACTCGCTACACGTGTGCGACGATTCCATACAAAACGTGTTAAAAATCATGTAAACAGCTTGTCGCCTGCCACCGGTGGCTGTGTCGGTTGCGCGTTTGCGCGGAGCTTTAGAGTTCTACGCTTTGGAATGTCAGTTTTCATGCTTGATAACAACAGAGATGGTAGTATGAAGTCATGTATTGCCCTTTTCCCTCCAACAGGATTTGTACCATGTGCTGAATTTAAACTTCTTATTTATTTTGTTCACAGTCTGTTCAACTTCACGGTACCTTTCCTCAGTCTTCTGGCGATTTTCATCATACTTGTGATCGCATTCGTAATGTTTATGATTCCCACGAAATACATATTCATGATTTGGGGTAAGTCCAACCAAATTTGCATCGAATATAGTAGAATTACCTAAAAACTATATATTCTATATGCTGCTGAGCCACTTAAAGAAAATAAATTACAAATAGAATTACCAATAAAATTAACAATGAATTTTTATTTTTTAACAAAACATTTAATTGAAATTCCGATTGCGAAAAACCCATTTTGTAGAAGAAAAAAATTCTGTTATCTCATTCTAACATTTATTATCAATCGTTGCAGGAATTCATAAGTTCACGAGAAAAATATTACGACCGAACAGAGTTCCGAATAATGAAATACTTGATCTGCTGTCTAGAGTACCTAATGATGAAATATTGGTAAGTTATTACGTTGAGCGTTATTTAATACCATCATTATTTATCAGAACTTTGTTAGAGCGTTTCCACACAGCGATAAACGCGCGTCTTGTTCGTTGTACTAGTGCATAGTGATGTGAAGGACGCTTTCTTTCTCTTCTAACAGTGATAATAATATAATATAAGAACTACTAACACTATCGTTTAGGGTTTAGTTTAAGTAAAATGAAATTATGTATGTGGGTATGTCGTTTTGTGGCAATTAAATACTTTTTCTTTCTTTTCTTCTATGTGAAAAGTCCATAATATTGACCTAGTCACATTTCTAGGGCAATGTTTAGGCCCTTCATCGCTACTAACGGCCGGTCTCGACCTCTTGGCAAGTTTTTTTTAATTGATATAAAATCAAAATCGAATCGTTTTAGAAAAAAACATGCGAAGTTGATAACAGAGTTTTTAAGAAAACGTGTTTCATCATTTTAAACGGTCAGAAAAGATCGAAGCTGGTATTCTCAAAAGACACATGTTAGAGTCATGGAGAATTTTGCTGTTCTGAAATGCCTATGTTGATCTCACTACTTTTATCGGCCCAATTTTTGGGGATAGGAACTTGTCTATTTTTTGTTTTTTGTGGGATCCATATTCTCGACAGAATTTTATAATTGTTTTACGTTTTTACCATTAGAGCAAAGTAAATAAAATATAAAAGAATTATAAAATTCTACCGATTCATATAATAATTAATAATTTATGCAAAAGTGGGTCAGCTAATTGCTAAAACTCACTGTAAGTACATAACACAGGAATAAAAATAAATTTGCTAGCAAAACTACATACGTGGTTAGTGTAAATAACAAACATATTTCAAGTAACTACGTAGCTAACGACCGTACTTATGCACGAATTTATCATGTTTAGACTTCCATACCTATTACGTATGCGAAGTTTCGCTAGCTTATTTCATTTAAACCGGTATAACACTTCTTGTTACATACTTCAACACGAGCACTAATTACGACCAACTTCATAAAAGTTTTATAGCTGTCAGCAGCAGTTACATTTTAGTTTCGCAGTTAACTATTGAGGAGATCCGATCAGCTTGCAATCTTTCCTTACCAAGAAAGTTAATTAGTCCTTTTATCTTTTTCAGCTGAATTGCGAAGAGATACCTCTTGAGGAAGTGCCAGAAGAAGATGTGATAAACTAATGATCTGATAGTTTTTAGTTAGGTATTTGGAACTTTAATAATTAATTATAAGCATTGTGATTCAATTTTTATAACTGAGCTAGTGATGACATTATTTTTATAACGAATATTGTAAATAAAATTATATATTCAGCGTAAATATTATTATTTTGCATTTTTTTCTTTTGCCCTTATAAAGCACATGAATGCAATGATGGTGCATTTTTTCACCTTGTTAAAAATGTATGCATAGTCGGCCTCTCGTATCTCTCGCCTCTCATTGCTTGCCTCAATAAAAAGGTCATGAAGTGGGCACCGAAACGTGGTAGCACACAATGGGCCTCATCAGAAGGCTTAAAGTCAGCCAAAGGACAATGGAGAGAGCAATGTTCGGGATTTCCTTGCGTGATCGAATCAGGAATTATGATATCCGCAAGACAACCAAGGTTACTGACATAACCCAAAGGATCGCCAAACTGAAGTGGCAGTGGGCAGGGCACATTGCTCGCAGAACAGATCGTCGATGGGGCCGAAAAGTTCTGGAGTGGCGACCGCGTACCGGAAGACGCAGCGTTGGAATACCTCCCACAAGGTGGACCGATGACCTGGCGAGGGTCACGGGTAGCTGACGGATGCGAGACGTACAGGACCGGATTTGTGGCGACACTTGAGGGATAACTGAGGGGGCTAATATAATAACAAAGTGGGCAAACGGTGTGTTGTTACCAGCATCTAAATGACGTTCAAGTACCCAATATGCTACAAAAGTCTGAATCATGTCCTGCTGAAAACAAAGAATAACTGGTTGAAGGAGCAAGAAATACACTTCCTCATGATTGGTTCCTTAAACCTACCAGACCGTAACAAAAACCTGAAAACGACAACACAAAGAAAATTGAACTTTATCTTAACTCTAAAAGGCACAATAAAGAACAACAGGAAATAAAGAATTGACCTATTTAAGTATCCAGTCAACCACGAAAACAAATTCATATTATTTTTACCGACCTTTTACATTTTATTACTTGCCGCACCACGGTAAAGCGCATTTCAGTGTAAATGTGAAATAAAATTATTTGCATTCAATTCTGAACATGGTACTTTCGTATTATTCTTCCTGATGAAGTACACTTACGTTAAATGTTGGCCAGTTATATTGACCCATTAAATACCAGTGGTGTAATGGAACCGATAAATAAATAGATTACAATCGCTATATCACTTATTTTAGCTTTCTCAACTCTTCAATCAACTGCTAAAACCCCATTTGACAACATTTTCACTTGGCTTGAGCAACTTCATAAATCCCAATCAAGATTTCTTCGATAATAATAACTAAAACGAGGTACAGTGAAAATAATTACTTAGGTACAGCTTTTGAATACATAATCAAAAACAAAATTGAACTTGCTCTCATTCGTGTTGACTGGTAGAGAATGCCTTGATGAATTAAGTCCGCCCATGTACCACTATTATACATAAAGTTTAAATAAATAAGTAAATGAATCAATCTCAATGGATGATCTCAAATANATGCCTTGATGCATTAAGTCCGCCCATGTACCACTATTGTACATAAAGTTTAAATAAATAAGTAAATGAATCAATCTCAATGGATGATCTCAAATTAAAAAAATACCAATAAATAGTATTAAAATTATTAATTTTATTTGGTCTGCCTCTAACGAGACCCAAGGGATTCCACAGGGGTTTGTATTCGTCCGAATCATTTGGTCAACTATTGCAAATGTTGACAAATGATCTATGTAAATAGGGTATTAATTCGCTTGTGGCTAATTTACGCCCGGCCATATTACCTAGGGACCCATCTGTCAATGCGCGTTCAATCCGTACATTGCGCGTTGAACTGCCACATTAGGTTATATTCACTGGTTGGTGTTCAATGCAAGCAGAAAATCGCTAATTTTTCAAATGAATAACTTCTACTTTGAATAGTTTTGTTTGTGTATTATGAACTACTTTATTGTCAGCGGCTTAGCCCGCGCGTATGTCGGAAATTATCCCAAGGGAACATATTCCTGGGATAAAAAGTAGCCTTCTCTGGGTCAAATTTCATCCAGCTTCGTCTAGCGTTCCAGCGTGATTGAGTAACATAACATCCGTCCATCATCCATCCAAAGTCGAAGACTTACTT
>NDFZ01000941.1:0-12292 GCA_002192655.3 Mamestra configurata | reverse complement strand
ATAAATAAATAATCTCTTATGAAGTGGCTTCAATGAAAAAACTGCTAAAAAGGGCGCAAGGATTTTTCAAGCAGTTTGCTGCAGTTAGTGGTATCAGATCATTGATTGTGCTAAAATAAATATTTTAGTGAATTACATTGTTGAAATCGTCGCCGCGAACCCTTTATTTTGGAGCCGTCCTTACTCATCCCTATTCCCAACTCGCCCTGTCCGTATACATATATTTACCTACATGTATAGCTTGAAAAACAGAGGAAAAGAAAAGGCTTGTTTGGTTTGTTTTTAAACACGTTATTTTGATTCAGTCATCACAACTCATAGATTTTTTTGCTTTGTTTTTTTGTTTTGTTGCTTTGTTTTTTTGATTTCTTTGCAAAAAAATGTCAGTCTTTATATCACACAACAATTTGACTTGTTATAATAGCATGTCAAAAGTAAGCAATGATATCTTAGAGATCATAAAACTATTTTTTCGTACGTGTGAGTAAGCGTGTAGCGTTACAAACACTTCAATATCTTCACTCGCTTCCCTATGTACAGCAAATCCTATTTATTTACTACTCGTGTAAACTTTACTATTTCCATATAAACTTCAATATCTATAACTTTGAATATCTAACTACAAAACCTTATACAAAAGTAATGGCTGATAACTTGGATTGTTAGAATCGGTAACTATTGAAAAGTTCAGACCATATAATGTGAAGTACAAAACTTTTTGAAATCATTTTACACAACTATTTGAATCTTTCAGGCTAATGTACTCTAGTGAATGGATACCTAGCTCAAAAAAAAAAAAAAAATTTTCGTTTTTAGATCCGCGACTGGTGCGGGGCACGCACACCGTCTCGCAGAATGGCCGTGTCGATGCAAGGCTAATGTAAACTTTAAAATAAACTATTACTTAATGTTGTTTAACAGTTAAATATTACAGGTTAGGTTTAAATTAGTTTTGATTTAATTATTGTAGTCCGTTTGCTACTTTTCAAAGTAAAAAGCCGTGTTATGACTTGCTGTTACTATAACTGCAAACCATAACTGTAGGTTTATAAAAGCTTAAGTTTAAAAACAAGTTAACGATTGCGAAATTCATTTATTAATTAAAAAGAAATAGGCAATAGTTTTAAAATGATTTTTGATTGATTTTTGTTTATTCAAACAGTTGATTGAATTACTGTTGGTCATGTTAAAAAGATGGCGCGCAATTAAAGTTTGAAGCAAAGTTTTAAGTAATGTAAAATTATTCCAATGTTAAAATCGAGAGCTAAAAATAATGAGATGAATTAACAAATAATCATTTGTTACTTAAATCAATGTTACGTGCAATTTGTGATATAAATAAGTATAATGACTTCGCAACGACGACGCCATGTTTGATATAGAAAAAAGGCGAGCCGCTGCGAAGCCACTTTTTTGAAGCGGGACTTGGAGAAGACAGGTCGGGTTGTGTCTTGTGAGTACAATTCTTGCTGATTTGAATTTTAAGGTTGTTTTTGGTGTGCTTTCTTTGTATTACGAATAAAACGTGATTGGTTAAATTGTGTGTTTCGTTATTTGCAATGAGTGAGCCCGTTAATGGAGATGGTGACTACACACCATCTACACTATTTCTAAAAACCCGAATGGTCCCGATACTCCGTTATGTATAATTTTTAATAAATAAAAATCCATTAAATGATAATAATACTTTAATTTAACAATCCTTGAAAAAGAGACAAATCATATGATAGATTTATAAGAACTGAAGAAATCTATTGCCAAATAAGTAGTAGGTATGTACTTTATTTAGCAATAGATTTCTTCAGTTCTTCTAATTCTATTTTAGCTTTTTCTAACAAACAATTGTTCCTCTCTTCCTCCAACAATGCTGCTTTTTTTCTAGTCTGTTCAATTTCCAACTGCAAAGCAAAAAGTAAACATATAAATTAATCTTGCTATAATACTGGTATAAACGTTGATGTTGAAAGCCATTGTTATGTACCTGTGTTTTTAATATTTGCATTTCCATCTTTTTTTATATTCTAGATGTCGTATCCTTAACACTGCTTCCCGACGAATATAATCAGAGGGTCTACGCACTTGATCCGTGGTTTTGATTACTGTCGTGTTTTTTTTGTCACTGTAATCTAAAACATAATTTAAAGACATTTTTACTATAAAGTTAAAACAATAACAAAAAAGTTAAACAATATTGTATTATAAGATACATTTTATAGTACCTGTGCTATTTTGTTCATTTTCAAGTTGGTGATTGTCCATTTCATTTGTTTCTTCAGGAATTCTGTTTAATTAATTTTGTATTCCATGTCTAAAATACCTGAAAACAGCAATACAAAAAAATAAATGATAAACTTTTTAAATAAAGATTTAAAAAGTTGGTCATTACAGGTCTTTTTAAACATTCATCTCGCAGAACTTCAAACATGCCCAACATGATGTTCTTCCACTAATCCCCAAATACAGTCAAGATTCAGGATAGACGGATTGATAAGGATATAATCATTGTTCACTTACCCAAGTCATCTATTGATACTGTAGTGAAAGTAGGTGTATCATTATTTTTTGCTATCAAATCCTGTTCTTGACTATTCGCGATAGCATCTAATATGGCACCATCACTATCAAACGAATTTACTATCTCAGTAATCACCACAGGTGCAGCCTGATGAATAAAACTTGAAAATTAGGAGTAGGGACACATTTAAAGTGATAAAATTGACCCATACAGTGGTCACCGTGGAATTCAGAAGATATTAATACCAACCTCTTCAACCATGCTTATGTTGGCGCCATTTTGTGGTGATAGCGGAGGTGCATGTGGTCCACCTCCAGTCCTAATTAAGTTTCCTCTTTCTGTTGCACGTGCTTTACGTGTGACAGCTTTCATATTGTCCCATGCTCTTTTCAAAGTTATAGTTTCACGCTGAAATATACACATAAATACACAGTCAACCAAAATTGTCATAACAAATAATTCACAATCAATTTTTTATTAATAATAGTGGTCTTCTACCTTGTGTACATTGACATTACAATTAAACTCCTGTGTTATAATTTCCCATGCTGCTTGTTTCTTGGCGACCGACTTACCATCTCCCAAGTAACACAGGAAGCATTTTAAGAAATGAATAGTAAACTTATGTAGAACTTAAGGTCCGTATAAACTTTTATGTAAGTTCACGGAGCATCTTGACGCTTTATATTAGCATTTCAAAACCATTATGATGCTTTACACTGTACAAAATGCTTTTGTAAAGCCTTTAGTTTTAGTGCAGCAAACCACAATGCAGCTGTACAGCTTTCAGCTGTTTTTAGTGCATTTGGATCTACAAAAGCAAGTTTTTAAGTAGTGAAGAAATGCTCAATGCTGTTTAATAGAAACATGAACCATTATAATGACACGTAAATCCGCTATACAGCTTTTAACTGTGTTTAGTGCCTTATGGTCTACAATAGCATTTCTAAGTAGTAAGATAATGCCTAATGCTGCTTAATAGCATAAATTTGTACCATTATAATGCACCGTAAATCCGATATACAGCTTTGAGCTGTTTCTAGTGTGTTGTGTAATAGCACTTTTAAGTGGTTAGTAACAGCCTAGTACTGCTGAACGGCATAAACGTGAATCAATGTAAAGGCATGTTTAAAGATCAACTGAGTTCTGTTGTACAGCTAACAGCTCTTTAATCAAACACACGTGAGTTATTGTAATGCGTAAAGCTGTATATACATTCATTTTGTTGTATTCGTAAAACCATTTGTCGGCCATATTAGGAAAAAGCACATATTATATGATCAACACAACAACAGCAATTTTTATGGTGGACGTACCTATAGATATTATTTATTATTAATGTAACTGTGTGTTGCATATCCGTGTGTGTATAACTTTTCTAATACGTTAATAACAAAATGAAGTTGTGATTTCATTGTACGTGTAATTTAATATAGGTAAAAATAAGTGCAGCATTTAGTTACACAAATTGTTGAAAAAGTCGTTTAAAATAAGAGTAAGAACCGGAGGAGTCAGGCGAAAAATATCAAAAGAACATGCAAGAATTATGATGTCTCCAGATCTGATCAATGCGCAACAAAACGATTCTTGCGAAGTGAATTGTAGCGATATTAAAGAAGGTTCCGTAGGTCACCAAAATCAACTAGGACCAATCAACTTTGGGAATACACACAATACGGAATCATCTTGTTTAGAAAAAAAAATATTGCAAATAATGACAATATAACAAAATCTTTTTTATGCCTGTCTTCCTGATGCTGTAAATGTAAGACCTGAGAGCTCTGACGAAAGTGAAGATGACAGTGATATTGATAAATATGTACTTAAAATGTTCTTCATTTCGTGAAAATATAAGAAGATGGGCTATTGAAAATAATATTAATCAAATAGCGTTAAAAGATCTCGCAAAAATTATAAATGGTTTGATTCCAGAAATATTACCTATGGATCCAAGGACCATTTTAAAAACACCTAGATTTGTCAATATAATAAAAATGGAAGGTGGTGAATATTGGCATAATGGAATTACTCATAATTTAACTATGCAATTGGAAAATATATTCCAGAAAATATATCTTTAAATTTCAATTTTGACGGTTTGCCAATTTTTAAAAGCTCAAAGAAGGAGTTTTGGCCAATACTCTGTAACATTTCTGAAAATTCTAACATTAAACCTTTAGTGATTGGAATTTAATATGGAATTGGAAAACCTAAAAATTTAACAGCTTATTTAGAAGATTTTGTCACCGATGTTAGTCATTTATTGGAAGAGGGAATTACACCATTGGAAAATTGTGAGAAGAAAGTTACAGTAAAGATTAGATGTTTTATTTGTGACTCACCTGCTAGAGCTTTTATGAAAGGTAATCATGTCCGTAATTGTGCGTGTGTTGTTAAATTCATTTATGATTGCATTATTTATCGCAGGGTACTCGTATTACAGCCAATAGGAGTATTTATGCATACAGACTTACCTGGTTTTGTAGAACTTTTTACAGTAAATTTCTTTTTATTTTTTCAGGTTTGTAACTTTAACGGAAAACACTGCTGCATGAAGTGTGTTACTGTAGGTGAATATTCCCACAATTCACACACAGTTACTTTTCCAGATACAAGTTGTTCCGAGAGAACAAATGATGGGTTTCGAAATAAACTTTATGGGGCGCACCATAAATATGATTCTCCTTTGCTTAATCTTCCAATAGATATGGTAAATGATTTTCCAGTTGGTGATTCATTGCATTTAATTGACCTAGGAATTATGAAGAAGCTACTAGTTGGATGACGTGATGGTAATTTCGGAAAATTTGTAACGAAATGGCGTGCTAAAGATATTGAAGTAGTAACAAATTTCTTGAGCAAGTGCAAGTTACCATCTGAAATTCATCGAGCAGTGCGAGGTCTGGAGTATCTGGCATTTTGGAAAGGATCTGAATATAGAACTTTTTTGTTCTATCTTAGTGTTATTATACTGTGCTCACAAACGCCGTATTTTCACACTTTCTGAAGTTGTACTGTGGTATTACAATTTGTTCAACTGAATGTCATCTGCGTTTGCTGCCATTAGCTAAAGAACTGCTAAAAGATTTTGTCAAGCACTACAAAGACTTTTATCGAGCGGACTATGTTACTAGTAACGTACACAATTTAATCCACGTAACTGCAGAGGTAGAACGATTTGGGTCTTTACACTCTTTCAGTGCTTACCCTTTTGAGAATGAGCTATACTGTATCAAGCGATTACTGAGAGATGGAAAGAATCCGCTTGCACAAATAGCAAACAGAATAGTTGAAGCCACAACAGAGTTTAGTGTTAAAAAAAATCCTGAGTTAAGTGTAAAACCCGATTATCCGTTTCTAACGGCAAGTAGGAATTATTGTAGAGTACTTCATTTACAACAATTTAAAGTGTCCTCAAAAACAAAAGACATATGTATTGACAACTGCTAACGACATAGTTGAAATCAATAATATAGTTGATGAACCAAATGGAATTCGTATTATTGGCTTAAAAATATGTGGTAACAAAGAAGATGTGTTTACGTATCCCATAAAATCTTACATTTACAAAGTAAAAAATGATGATGGTAGCAATTGTAAAATTGTCCTTGATCCTAGAGACCTACAATGTAAATTAGTGTTTGCTTCATAATGAATACTTATATTTCATACCACTTGCATACGTACCAATAAAAAACGTTATTTTAAGTATTAAAGTTTTATATTTAAGTATATTTAAAGGTAATTAACAATTTCTTTTACATGTTATAATTTTTTTATGGAAACCAACCTTACAGAACCAAAGTTTAAAAAATAAATTGGTATTGACAATATTATCCTCATGTATAGAAAAGAATAGAATAGAATACTCTTTATTATGTACACCATATAAGTTACAGAAAAAAAAAAGATGAGAAAAATTACATAGGGTGACACAATGGGCGGCCTTATCGCTAAAAGCGATCTTTTCATGACAACCTTTGGATGGATTCTAAAGATAAAAGGAGAGACAGTACTGTAGGTAGTCTGTGGTGTACTATTATACTTACAAAGATTAATACTTACTAAATAGATAAATTTATACAATGCTAATTATGAAACAATAGAAGAGACCTCTAGTAAAACGCTTTAAAGAGACAGATAGTGGTTCTTGACCAAAGTTTTAAAAATGGACAAAGATTGAGCACGCCTTATCGACACGGGCAAGGCATGCCATAAAGAAACTGAAAAGAAACTGTATGACATATGTAACCGTTATTGCAAAATGATAAGATTTAAATCTCAAAAAAAATTTGAGATGAGAAAAAAATACAAATTCAATTTTACTCTAGCTTCTTTTGATTAGGATTTTAATTATTAGAATGGGTAAACGAATCAAAACATGCTAGTGTTTTAACCATTGTGTAAATTTTAATTTGAATAAATAATGACACTTGCAAGTTTGAATTGTTTTATGAAAATTAACTCAATTTAATTGTTTTCTTATCATTGCCTTGTTAGCAATAGATTCATTAATACGAATTAAAATCAGATTTATTTAGCGAAGACAGACCTAACAAAAGAGTTGTGTCAGATATTTTTGCGTACTGGCAATAAAATATGGCAGAACAACTGCCATATTTTATTGCCAGTAACCAACGAATAAGTAACAAGTAACTGTACCAAAGACGTACTGCCAGTAATTGGTCCAGTGATATAAGATCTCTTTAATTTTCAATGGGTTTTAGTGTAAAACTATCGGTATCTACAGGGTTTGCATCTTTCAACAAAGTAACGCTTGGACCCTCTTTTATTTCTGCAAGTTGTACAGAGGCCAATTTTTGGACAATTTTCTGCTGGTTTTCGAGAGTGATCGCTTGAATTTGGAGCATATTGTCTATTTTTTCGAATAATATTTTTTGGTTTTCTAAAATTTGGTCGAAGTTCAAAGTTTCTGTGCTAATAATCTGAACTATGTTTTCATGATTAGTGGTGCTTTCAGTTGCTGAAACGTGACTAATCTGTACACAGGTTTCCTTGATTTTCTTGATCGAACCTCTGAAAACAATATAATGATTGTATTAAAAGTACACAAATTTGATTATCCTAGTTACCCCCCTCGATTTTAACGACTTTAGTCGCTTAGTGGGGGCCCTCCTCCATCCTCCAAATCAGCTTAGCATTCAGCTGTTAAGATAAATTTAATACAGACAGCAAAAACAAGTTTGTTTTAATACGTTAATTAATACACGTAAATAATTTAACTTTTTGCAGTAAAGGTTAATACTGAAAAGGATGTACCTTTCAAAAACGAGACGATACGGATTAAATTTTTTTTTTTTTTATGTCATAACTTTATGTCCGCTAGAGGGCGCCATATTAAATTTAATGTGACGTCACATTGCCTATAACCAGCGGACGATCAAGACGCTTCCAACGATAGGTACCTAATTTGTCAAATAATGACAAGTCAGTGTTAAGTTAACCCCGGTTGCTTTTCCAATATTAAATAAGGTAGACGTCTGAGTACTCGTCACTGTCCTAGTACATATCATCTTTAAACTTACGCCATTAGCAAAATTAGAGGTGATAACTATTAGGCAAAAAGAGGCTACTGACACACCTGCCGCAGGGGCAATCTAAGGTGTAAATTTGCCCCTGCTTGCCTATACACATCACAATTTAGGTGGCAATTCATTGTCATCCCCACCCTACACCCTAGATTGCCCCTACGGCAGGTGTGTGAGTAGCCCGCTTAAGCATGGAAAAGGCACTGGGACGTCCCAGTAACTTAGTGCGAATAACGAAATAAACACGAGTGCGATACTAGCTAAGATCATGCACACTACATAAAAAATGAACTTACCAACTTGTTGGCCATAAGTTCAAATTTCATTTCTTCATGATTTTGAACTACGGTCGTCCGGGGTGCAACCATGCCTGTGTCATTCACGTCTGTGGCTGAATTGTCTTCCATTATTGATAATTCAGCTTCGGCTTGCTGATATGTATGAATATTGTTCCGTTTTAAAATGCAGTTCATGAATATCCATTCTTTTTTATCGGGCTTGGATTGCTCATCTTTCATTAATTTGTACTGTGTCTTTTTAGGCGGCCACCACAAGTTACCATTTTCCTCCCACTAAGAAGGTACAATAACTAGTATTGTTTTCCCTCTCTATCCTCTGTACTATTTTGTACGGCATTTTATGGTTGGTACAAAAATTACTGAAAATAAGAAAACCATATTATTAAAAATCATCACCCAAAAAAAAATATTAGTGCGTTTTCTGAAGTTTTTGACCATTCTAAAGTGATATATTTGAAGTGAAGTGATATATTTGATGGCTACTGTTGTACCTGACTACACTACACCGATAATGAAGTAAATAACGGTCCTTTTTATAAACTTGTTTCGGAAAAAATATCCTAATGACGTATGAATAACGACACGCACGAGCACAACCGCCATGTGAGTCTCTCACAAAGTTACAAACTGAACTGACAAAAATCGGTTTCCGCTGCGGTGTGCAGAGCGCGCGCAGGTCATCGCTATAAACAAGCATAGTGCTGTCTCGCTCGTACTAGGGAAACAGTCCCGCAACTGCATCAGTGCGCAGTTTATGGTCCACGTTGCGGCGCACGTGTATTCCCGTTCGTCCTCTCGACTTCGTCCCCCTCGAGGGACGAACGGGAATTCGTTATTTATTTTCCCGATGGTCCCACTAAATTTTTTGGGCGGACGAATGGGAATAATTTAATAATTCTTTTTTTTAGGTCTGTTGTTCCCACCTAATAATATAAGACTGGTGGTTTTAATTGGTAAAAAAAAACAAATTTGAAATAAAAATCAGTCATTTATTAAGGAATAAAAATCACATAAAAAATCACAGAATCTACTTTGCGATTACTCGCAATATTTTATATATAATATTTTTTTAATTAAGAATAAAATTCTCCTTCTAACTAAAAATTATGATTAAAAANGATGGCTACTGTTGTACCTGACTACACTACACCGATAATGAAGTAAATAACGGTCCTTTTTATAAACTTGTTTCGGAAAAAATATCCTAATGACGTATGAATAACGACACGCACGAGCACAACCGCCATGTGAGTCTCTCACAAAGTTACAAACTGAACTGACAAAAATCGGTTTCCGCTGCGGTGTGCAGAGCGCGCGCAGGTCATCGCTATAAACAAGCATAGTGCTGTCTCGCTCGTACTAGGGAAACAGTCCCGCAACTGCATCAGTGCGCAGTTTATGGTCCACGTTGCGGCGCACGTGTATTCCCGTTCGTCCTCTCGACTTCGTCCCCCTCGAGGGACGAACGGGAATTCGTTATTTATTTTCCCGATGGTCCCACTAAATTTTTTGGGCGGACGAATGGGAATAATTTAATAATTCTTTTTTTTAGGTCTGTTGTTCCCACCTAATAATATAAGACTGGTGGTTTTAATTGGTAAAAAAAAACAAATTTGAAATAAAAATCAGTCATTTATTAAGGAATAAAAATCACATAAAAAATCACAGAATCTACTTTGCGATTACTCGCAATATTTTATATATAATATTTTTTTAATTAAGAATAAAATTCTCCTTCTAACTAAAAATTATGATTAAAAAATCAGTGTAAAGAGCTTATAATAAAAAAGTCTGTATTATATTACAATTAAACACTACAAACAGACTTTTTACCATTCAGGTTGTTTCCTTTTGAAATATAAGTCACTATTTTTTGTAGTCACAGTTGCTTATGTGTATTGTGGCAAGATTTTACGTTTTACATTATGTAAGTGATTAGAAAAGTTTACTCAATATTTTAACACATAAATAGGGTCAGTAAATTATCACACTTTCAAAAGCAAAATTAAATAAAATACCCAAAATATCACGAAATCAAGGTAAAAATAACAAAAAAACTTATCGTCCTAATTTTAAAAAAGTCACATTTGCTTACCTATATGTAATAGGTATACGGTGTCACATTTTTGTGTTACATATTGTATAAGGAATCAGAACAGGTTACACATTAATTTTACACATAAATAGCGTCAATAAATTAGCACAATTTCAAAATCACAATAAAAAACATATACAAAATCAAAGTGAAAAAACATGAACACAAAACATCATAAAGGGTAACAACAATAAAAAAATCACAAGTATTGAAGAAAGTAGTCGAAGTCATAACAGTAGGCAGTAATAATTATTGCACACAAAGCCTAGAGATTAAATCAACGTACACAACCATCGAGCACTTTACTTATTATGATTAATACCTACGTAAGTTTTTCTAAAAAATGGCCTACAGTTATTTCTGAATTAAGAAGTTGCATTTGGCAATCCATAATATACTGGTCTGTCAAGATTGAATGTAGCTTACGCCGTTTTGGATTTTCTTTTGCTTTCAAGCTGTTTAAGTTACTGCCACACTCAGAAAGGGTTATTAAATTAGTCCTAATTAGTACTTAACTAATTATCATTAAATCTGTTAATGAACGATACATCCCAGAGACAATATTTAAGGGTTCATTAGTTAATGACAACTTTAAGTATCCGTAGGGAAGAGTAACGTCAAATTGACTTTGAGATTGCTTATCGATAAAAGATTAGTGTAGCCACACTTAAAAATATGATATTATTTAGTAGCAAAAAACTTCGTTTAAATACATTGAAACTTATATTAACAATATACATAAGAATTCGTTCATTTCCCGATCGTTTTTACATAAAAACAAAAAGAAACAGCTACTTTTATGTAAATAAAATGAATTACACGGGCCCTTTTTTTTCTGGTATCACTAACTGTCAATGTTGTACTGTCAGCGAGTAAAGGTTATGTTAACAGCTTGTATTGCGTTTCAACCGCCAAGAAAATTCGTGTTTAAAGCTTTATCTTAACATAATAACATGGTAAGTTTCGTTCTATGTACATTCAATGAATCTTATAATATGTCAGTAGCTAAACATCACATGTATTTGAAGAAATTAAATTGTGTTTGTTTCATTTTAGGAGTCTACAGGAACAAAAACACCACGCAAACGTGTAGCTAATTTCATCGCCGATGAAAAAGCTTTATTGGCACAATTAATTAAAAATAGACCAATCGTGGAATCTAAAATAACAGCCCAAGTAACACATCAAAGCAGCATAGCGGCCGACTTACAGCACTTCTGTCTCGTTTTCGCATTTTGAGTAAGTTCTATAGTAGCATTACAAACGTGTATAGGGCTACTGCAATGCTTATTTGGGCACAAATTATAGGGCTTTAGATCGTAAATAGGTTCACAACAGTTGTTAAATTGCATTACAGGCGCATTATATTAGCATTATTGTGGTGAAATAAGGTATCAATCGCATTAAAGAAGCATTATTACGGTCAATGAAGTTGCCAGTTGCATTACATAAGCATTATACCAGCAATATAATTGATAATGAAGATGTAAATTGCATTACAAAAGCATTAGACTAGCATTCGAATTTACTAAAAGAATGATTGGAGTTTTTTAAGTGTTCACAGTTAGAACTTAAATAAATCCTAGATCATTGCAAAAATATCTCTAATACCACGGTACAAATAACGTTGTAATTTAACTACTTTGTCTCGCAATTTATGGACGAAGACAGTCCAAACTGAACTGAGTGAGTGACATATTAATTTGTTTGCATCAAAACAATATTTATAATACTGGGTAAGATTTTGACTCTTTTGTTATTTCATGCCTTTAAATATTACTGCGCCATTTAGTTTACTGTAAATGTCTATATAAGTTTCATTGAAAATTTTCAC
>NDFZ01000940.1:0-12292 GCA_002192655.3 Mamestra configurata | reverse complement strand
CTCGTGAAATCTATGGGTCAAGAATAGGGTCGCCAACCGTACTCTAAAATAGAGTATTGTACTTTATTTTTTCATAGGCGTACTCTTTAATCTACAATAGCAATGGAGTACGCTAAAATACTCCTTTTTATTTTGTCTGATATGATAGGTATAGTGACTCTGTCTTTTAATTAAACTGAATGAAACTAACTGAAGGAGTTTTTGCCTTTTTGGTCATAAGGTATTGCAAATTGGTGATAAAAGAAATCCATGGCTTCATTGGAATTCTCTAATTATAATAACGACAACAACATTTTGGTATCGCAATAAGTAGTAGTATAAAAGGCGTGGTTTCTACAACTGTACTCTTCATTTACCGTTCCTAAAATCAGAAATACTGTATTTCTTCTAAAGATGTTGGCGACCCTTGTCAAAAATCCCCTAGTCATCTAGTTAAATAGAAACAAAAATAAAATGAATGGACATTTCTGAATTCCTGATTTCTGACACATCATTTATTTTATTCAATTCAATAACGGAAGGCGCTTAGTTGACACTTCACGTGACCAAGGGCTAGCTTTTACCTTGGTCAAAGAATAAGCATTGCCATACAACGTGGCAATGCATGCCGCCAGTCTTTTGGGTACACTTCCAGTCGACAGCGATGCGGATGAATTTTTGACGCCATATTTTAGGGTTAATTTAGTTAGACGTTTTTATTTTTATTTCTAGTGTACATAGTTATTCAATAACAAATTACATTGTGTCCGAATGTGATACAAAAACAAAAGTAAAATAAACAGAAAAAAACCGAATTAATAAAAAATAGAAAAAAAAAACCGAACATATTTACGCAAAAATGTCTATAATAACAAACAATATCTGCTGACCAAATTCCTTTAAACACTATTGTAAATAAGCTTACTGAAATGCTAAGTATTGTTCTGGAGACATCTAGGAAACAAAATGCTAATGGTACAAACAAAAAAATTGATTTATTACCGTGTTATCTTTGCCGGGTGGCTCGTAGGTACCATCTACANTTATCTTTGCCGGGTGGCTCGTAGGTACCATCTACATATATAATAATAATACTATCTTAATAATAATATCTTGGGACAACTCACACACGGTCAGCCGATCCCAAACTAGGCAGAGCCTGTGCTATGGCAACCAGACAACTGATAAACATACTTATATATTTCTAAATACATACATAATATTATACACAAATTACACCCAGACACAGAACAAATGATCATGCTCATCACACAAAGATTTGTCAATGGTGGGAATCGAACCCACGACCTCCGGTTTAGCAGTCAGGGTTACTAACCACTCGACCGAAAGAATCGAGACGAATAGCGAGCGAATGGAAAGGACAGTAGCGACATCTACACCGCCACATACAAACTACAAATAAACTTGACGTCACAAAAAACCTACATCGCGCTATCAGAATTGTCTGCACGATTTGAACATTTACTAATCGTCTTACTTATTATTTTTGTACCCGGATCTATTTATGTTCTTTTTTGTTTATTTTATTTTAGTTTTAATTATGTTTTATGCTACTCCGGCCGACGTCTCTCAGTCAATGCTGGCTGTCACTGAAAACCAGCGCTGAGGCTCTGTCTCGAACACGAGTCCCAGCATTATTCTTTCTTGCACGTTCTTCTCCATAGAGATCTACGCTTGCGAACGTGCAAATAGCTTCATATTTTTGACGGACTGACTTTGACAATTCAAAAGTACCTGATAATGGTTTATTTGAAATAAATGCTTTGACTTTGACTTTGACTTTGACTTATGCTGAGCGGTAGCCGTTTTGCGAACGTGACGCTTATCTTACTGACTTGCATAACCCGATCAACGTTTTGGCTCCGTTTTTTATGGTATGCGTCACGCTTGTCGCAAATAAACTCTATTTCTTTCTCTCTATTTACAACAGCCCGACAACAAGCATCAGGCAATTGCCCACCAGACACAACACCCGTCTGGTCGGAGAATCCTTCTTTTTCAATGGAGGCTGCGGGGCTTTCTACTCTGGTCCACATACCCTTATAGGACCATGTCCAGCGGTAGACTCCTGTAGATTCATGATGACCGATGATGGACGAGCTTTCCCTTCCTAACGAAACACGTAGAGCTGGACGGCCTCACACAAGCTGGAGGTAGACCGATGACCTGGTGAAGGCCGCGGGAATCCGCTGGATGCGAGACGCACAGGACCGCTCGGCGTTACATAGGGGAGACCTATGTCCAGCAATGGACGTCTTTCGACCGAGACCTGTTCCTCTAGGAACTCTTCCGGCGAAGTGCTACTAGGATTTACTGAGTTCTACCAGCATCTAGCGGTCCCTTGTTTCCGTTTAAAGGGTATGGGTGCCTTTGTGATGTAACAGACAAATGGGAGATCTCTGGTATCGCATATTTATGTCCAAAGGCGATAGTTACTACTCTTCTATCAATCAGGTGGTGTTGTGCTCCTCATTCAAAAAGCAAAACCAAATGAGCCATCTACGGATTAGGTGCATAACGTAAATACATAATGGATAACGTATAAAATATTTCACGGACGTTTTTAATGCGATCATCCATCAATATTTTCTGTATACTCCCACATATTTTTAACATTAAAAAGAAATGAGCACCGAGTATTAAACTAAAATATTAATAACAAATATTTAGCTAATCTTCAACATTATCGAGTTGGTTTATTTGCGACAGCCGTCATGGAGTGTCATCGCTGATTTTAGAAACAAACAAATCTCTGCCTGCTGGAGATTGAAAGTTTAACAGTCATTAGAAATAATTTAACCGCTGTTAACTGTATGTTTACATGATACCACACACCCTTGTTTATTACTAGTATTATATCCATCTGCTAATTATTTACACGCGCTCACTGCAAGTATACTAATCAGGTGAAAGGGTCTGTCAATAAAACAAGTCACAACATTTAACAATTTAATCAGATATCATGCATACACTATATCGTTCACAAAATTGTTAATAGTGATAAATTAGAAGATGCTAGGCTTTGAATAAGCGCCAGTGAATATTGGCACGTGTAGGACCCTATCAACTATCATGAAAAGGAAAGGCTTGTTAGCCACGAACTGATCCGGCATCATCCTGGACTCGAGAAATGCTGCAGTTGCTGCGGCAGCCACCGTCCCATCTTCAGTCACCTCGATGTCAGCTTTCTGTATAAAGTTCGACAAGAACAACTGGTAATCAGATATACCAGGGAAATTCGCTCGTTGGGGGTCAAAAATAGTTTTAATACCCATATCAATAAGGAGCTCCTTCAAATTATCAATATCCGATGATATCTTGAATCTTGGAATCTGCACGTCGACAGTCGACACGCCGTTTTGTTTGAACAAGATAAATATCGAACTAATACTGATGGACTTCATTAAATCCACCATGGTCGCGACGGAGACGCCACTGTTTGGCAAGAATATTAACATCGAGAATCTGCTGTCATCTCCGTACGGTAATTCTAGCACTTGACCCCTTATTTGTGGCACTGACGTGGCGTTGAATTGCCCGCTCACGTACATCAGGGAGACGTCGCCGATTTGTTGACCTTTATCGTTATAGAACGCACTGGATTCAGTATCTTCGTAAGGGAAAGGTACTTTCCAAGCACCCTTGAAGTACAAAGCATCAACCATAACTGTCAGAATACCTTCCAGATCATTTGGCGTGACGATTTCGTCTATAGCTTCGTTCGTCACACTTCGCACGTGTTCGTTAATGATCGCGGCTGTTTCAACAGTGTCGACGAAGGATACGATCCTGGCGTCACAGATACCCACCTTGGACACTTCGTCGAAGAAACTTTGCTTGACGTACATTGAGTCGTCGAAGAATATTGTGGAGCTCCGTTCCAGCATAGACGCAGTTGGGTTACTTGGTTTCTGGGTCATCTGATTCACAAGTTCGAAGTATATGTTGTTGAAGCACCTGTGAGGATGCAGTTGGAGTACTTCTTTTATCTCTTGGAGCGTGGTGTCGGCAGCTCCCAGAGATATCGCCGACAGTAGTGTCCATGGAGACAGCGCAGAAGCCACGAAGTGACTCTCTGTTTCTAAGTTGATCTTTTCCGTTAACTTCAACGTGAATTCATAGACGGATCTCTTAAAATATGGCGTCGCCGTCCTATAGTTGCACTGTGCCGAAATTAAGGGCAGTAACACCGTTAAAAACAGTAATATTGTTCCGTGTCTCGCCATTTCGCTGGCGATGTAAAAGGACTACTAATCTATCGAGAGTTGTTTTACTGTCGTTTTAAGAGTCAAGTTATCAGCATGACCCGACGATAACACTGCCCCAGGCCGGAGTTTGGCATGATTTTGATTGTGGTCGTTACTCGAATTATATAATGCTTTTAGTCTCACGTTGTTACCTACGTATGTATGAACATCGAGATTGTTTTTACGAGGAATGTTTTCGCTAATGTGAATAGGTAACATATTATGAATATTGTGATGTGCTACCAATTCTAGAAGATATAGGTACCTGCCGTGTTGCGTATATTTTTCCTAGTTGATTTGTTTTTGTTTTGTTTATAGTTCGTCAATCTTTATCTTAGTTCAATGTACTCATAGGTTTTTAGATAAATAAGTAGTGCGTGTGGGTACTTTGCAGATGTATTGGTAACGTTTGCCTGATTTTGACGTAATTAAAATGCGGAAAATTTAAATCATGAAACGCTATTTTAACAGGAGCAGGATATATAAGAAATACTTACTTTGTCATTAGGTAGGCAGGTACCTATGTTCCTACCACTGTTGCGGAATTATTCGAAAGAGATACCGCGACCCTGGAACGCAAAGGGCATTTGAAGGAACACGAGTGGGTTTTATTCAGTAAGAGTCTAGAACTGCCTCCCTCTCCGCCCAAAGCGGGTGAAATCATTTGATGATGTCATGTAAGAGACGTAACGAATTCATTGTTCTACAAATAACATATTATTTTAAATTAAAATAACATCCAGCATGTCGAATTATAATCTAATTGAAGACTGGTGCAATTTCGGTTCAGTCTGTGTTAGTATTTCTGTCTNATCCAGCATGTCGAATTATAATCTAATTGAAGACTGGTGCAATTTCGGTTCAGTCTGTGTTAGTAGGTATTTCTGTCTCAATTGATAAAAAGTATCCAAGAATTTATTTTGTAAACTTTATTTCGAAGTTGGATAGACCAAAATTCAAAAATAGCAGAGTACCTACTTTATAAAGTGCTGCTTGTAAACGAATTTCGAAAGACAGTCCTTGATAAATAAATTGAAAGAATAAACACCAAAAAGAATTACACAACTCTTTACACAAACTTAATTCCAGAAAAAAATCCATATAATTCCTGTAAGTAGGGTACCTATTCTAGTTTCATACATAGAATAAAAACACTTCACTATTTTAATACGATTATTAATACGACAATTTATTACTTAGCTAAAAAATACCGAAGACTAGACTAAATAAAAAAAGTTAAAAAAACGCACTTGATTTTTTATAAGGAGATAGCCGTATTTAAAATAGAAATTGGAAATACCACGGAACAAAACTTGACGTCAAATTTTCTTTGGTTTTTTTTTTTAATAATAATCCGAATAAAATTGCCTGACCTTAACACAGTTGCAACCGTATAAAATAAGCGTTCGGGAAAAGCTAAGTTTTAGAGCATGAAATTTTTTGATAAAAAACACTAGGTACTTACGCAATTAATTAATTTAAAATTCAATTCGGGTTAAAATTTTAAATAAAGTAAAACAGGGTACGTGGGCAACTCCTCGATGATCCGCACCAGGAGGAAAGACTCCTTCCGTAAAAGTGCTCCGGTGCTGGACTGTAGGCAGAAAGACCCCCTCAATCAGTCTCAGTCAAATTTTTTCCCGATTTCAGTATTGTTCGAAAAAAAAAAAGTAAACGTTGAGTACAATGACCCCGTTTCAGATATGGCGTCCACTCTGTTACACGTATATTATTACAATAAAATTGTTTGTCGAAGTAAACTCCCAAGGTTCCTCAATGGGCGAAATCACATTAAACAACCATTGTTACGTTACCACTATCAATAACAAAATACTCCGGTCTCGGGTTATGAGCATAAAATTCTTGATAACATGCCTCTTAATATAGCAGTAAAAATAAAAAACCTCACTCACTCACAAATCCTTTACAGCGCTGCAAAATGGTGGCATTCACCACAATATTTCTGTGTTTAACGGTGTTAAAAACTTCAATTTCAGTGGACTGTAACTATGGAACGGCAAGACCGTATTTCCAGAAATCCATCTACGACTTCACATTGGAGTTAGTCAATAGAATGAAAGCAGAAACAGACACCCACTTCGTGACGTCAGCACTGTCACCGTGGACGCTATTGCTGGTCATGTCACTCGGTGGCACCGACGCAACGCGCGAACAATTATGGTCCGTACTCCAACTGCAGACTGACCGATGCTTTGTCCACCTATGCTTAGAACTCGTAAACCAAGTGACCATGAAACCCGACCACCCTGCCTCGTCTATGCTCGAACGAAGCTCCACAATCTTCTTCAACGCTTCGGAGAACACAAATCAAAGATTCTTCGACGATCTTTCCAAGGCTGGGATCTACAATTCCAGGATCATGTATTTCGTCGACCACGTCGAAACAGCCCGAAGTATCAACGAACATGTACGAAGTTTTACAGATGAAAATATAAAGAAGATTGTCACGCCTAATGATTTGCATGGCATTTCAACACTTACGATAGACGCTTTGACCTTCAAAGGTGCTTGGAAGGTACCGTTCCCTTACGAAGACACGGAGACTGGCGCGTTCTATGACGAGAAAGGTGAACGCATCGGTGACGTCTCCATGATGTACCTATGTGCGTCTTACAACGTCATATCAGTACCGCAGATTAAAGCCCAAGTCCTAGAACTTCCATATTACGGAGACGATAGCAATTACTCTATGTTAATATATCTCCCACAAAAAAAGGTTTACGTCACAACCATGATGTACTTGATGGAGAACATCAACATTAGCACCATATTTAACTTATACGAACGAAGTAGCCCTTCAACGATTACTGTACAGATTCCGAGATTCAAAATATCTTCCAGTTTTGGCGATTGGAAGAAATTCCATATAAGTATGGGTCTGCATTCTTTATTTGAAAAGCAAGAATCTAAGGTCAATGATATTTATTACTATCAGTTGTTCTTGACGAATTATCTACAGAAAGCGGAATTGGAAGTGAATGAAGAAGGGATGGTGATCGGCCGAGCCACGGCCACTTTGATGCAGTCACGGTTCTTGTACGATAACTTCGTCGCTAACAAGCCGTTCTTGTTCATGATTGTCGACAGAATCCATCACGTGCCAATAATCATCGGAGCTTATTCGAAACCTAGCTTTCATAAATAAAGGATTATTCAAATTCATTTATTTATTGTTTGTCACAGGTGAAAAGCTAGCTAATATTAAAAAAGAAAAGCTGCACTAATATTATAAATCATAAGCGACCACAGAAAATTGGCATTTGGTCCCTCAATCGGAACGCAAATTCCAATTTTAGAATTTTGAGTTTTTGAATGTGTCAGTCTTTAGCAAAAGTTCTCAAACTAGTCTTGTAAAAGGAGCCATCCAAAAGTTACAACCGACTGAAGGATAGACTAGCATTCCTTATGCTACTTCCGAATGCTACGTATATAAATTATTATTTTTATGATAAACGTGTAAGCCGTTGGTCCTGGCTGCCATTTGTAGATCTTTGGCAGTCGTTACGGATTGTCAGAAGCCAGTAAATCTGACTCCAGTCTAGCCAAGAACCACCGTGTTACCCAGTTAATGGATTGTGGAGGTCTGGTAGGCAGCCGCTCCACGTAAAATACTAGTATTCAGCTGAATCCGGTTTGACTGGAAGCCGACCCCAATATAGTTGGGAAAAGGCTAGACAGATGATGATGATGATGAAACGTGTCAAATACCACCTTAACGATTGTAACTTTTGATGTGAATGGCTTCTTTTACAAACTAGAGGTTGAATTTGCAATCGTTCAAGAACTTTTACTAACGCTAGGACCCATATGTAAATTTCAATGGGTTGAGTGGAATCCTTATTGCNGAATGGCTTCTTTTACAAACTAGAGGTTGAATTTGCAATCGTTCAAGAACTTTTACTAACGCTAGACCCATATGTAAATTTCAATGGGTTGAGTGGAATCCTTATTGCCACAGGCTTAACGTACATCTGCCTAGTTTCTGGTACCTATTTCCGTTTTTTTCTCCTTTCTTTTGTTACCAGTCACATGTTAATTATAATGTTTGTCTTTACTAAAGTAATATTAAGTTCTACTAATACGATTGTTTTAAGGAACTTTAGTTTAGGTTTATAAGTAACTACGTGTAGCTTTTGCCCGCGACTTCGTACGCGCATATCCCGTTTTTCCCCGTTCCCGTATTGTTTTCTCGTTCCAGTAAAGCCTGTATATAGCCTTCCTCGTGAATGTGGCTATCATAATGCAAAAAGAATTCTCCAAAACCTGGTAGAGATACCTTCTAGAGATTAGCGCGTTCTAACAAATTCTTCAGCTTTAGGTATTACCTATATTGGTGTAGATTTGTATGCAATCCAATTTTCAGAAAATTCTTCTAATTATTTTAAAATTGGCACAATCAACAAGTTATGGTAGGTCTATGTAAATGCGGTGTTTATAACTTTGTTAGAATTGGTACTTCAAATATACTTTTACTTTCTATTTTCAACCCCCTATCAAAAATAGGAGTTTTATACGTTTGACTATGGTAAAATAAGTCATTGAGAGGGACTGACGCAACTGGGACGTACTGAATGCGAAAAATAAAGAATCAGAGGCGCTAGACAAAGAGCCATTTTATCATCGAACGGGATTGTCGAAAAGCCAAATTATAAAAATAATAATTAATCCCATACCTATGTTTTTGTCGTTTTGACAAATCGCCTTCGCCACGCTACTGCTGACAGAATGTATTTTGTTGTATTTTGCCTCAACTTATGAAACGTAATAAATAAAGGCAGTTATAAATCTTGTATTCTCAATCAAATGATCAAACATAGCATCGCTCTTTTTAGCTGGCTTGGCATGGCTATAGAAGTGTCAAATGGTAAAAACCAAACAGACTTCGTACGCGCATATCCCGTTTTTTCCCAGTCCCGTATGAATTTCGGGAAATCCTCTCTTAGTGCTTCCCTACACTCCCCAAGGAACCTACATGGCAACATTTTAGCTTTCTACGACTATTATAGTACCGTCAACTGTGGCTACTTTACCGTATTTTTTTACATTTTTACTATTTACCACAACATGGAGCTAGATATTAAAACTTTTATTGATTTACTTGGTAAAAAATATGTCTCTTTTGGTTGAACCAATGAATTCTACTTCTCACATAGAATCGCTAAAAAAACCAAGAATATGAGCGAGGTAAAATTGACACAAAGTTGGCACTTTACCTAGCGTACTGTTTTTATCGAATGTGTGTTCCAAAGTGCATGCAATGTAAAGTTGCCAAAGGTCCAAGCGGTAAAAAGCGATGTATTTTATTTTGAAGTTATCATATTCGTTTGGGTAACCACTACCAATACATGGGTAAAGTTGCCAACAGAAATTCAAAATTATCACAGAAATGGCCGCATGTCATCAGGGTTGTCGAAAAATAATACACATTAAATCTTTTTTTTTAATAATAAAATTTTATTTGTGCATTACTTGGCGTCAAAAAATTAAGTACTTAGCGTAATTATAATCAAAACTAGGGTATGCCATATTGCTTCTCAGCTTCATAAGAAGTTGTATTTTTGTTGTTTACCATATCAACAGCCAACAACAGCATTTCTTCAGAGTAATTTATGTTAGGTCGCGCTCCCAGACGTCTTCTATTTCTTTGTTTGACGCTTACTTTTGGAGGCATTTTGAATATAACATCTTTTATCGAAAAAAGATGTCACAAAGATGCCACAGTTTTATCTAATTATATTGATTATAGTTTAGATTTAGATTAGTTCAGATTCAGATTAGTTTAGATTTAGATGATTTATCTCCCGAGTTCAAGTGTAAAAGAAGTGCCAGTCAGTCTGAAAAACTTCGCTTTTCATCATTTAAGATTACGGTTTCTAGAACAAACGTGATTTTTCCAGGCGCTCTTTATAAAAACTGAGATGTGATGTAAAACCTAGGTAAAGCAAAAAGAGTTCTAATTATGGTTACCTATGAATGATCCCCCGACTAGTTACTTATGTTCTGGGATCATCCATTTTTACGATCGAATGGAATTCCGTTTCCATACACTTATTAAAAAGTCTGATTAGAAAAACTGTCAGAATGTTATTTTATCATAAAATGATAATAATCCTGTTCCAAAAAATCATATTGATTAATCTTCAAAGTATATAGAAATTTAAAATGTTTTACGACATACATCAAATAAAACTTCAAAAGTAAAACCAAATGTGTGGACCGGGCAGGATAAACTGTGCTATCAAAGTCCGTCGAACGTCAAAGGGGCAATGAATTATTTTTGTAAACATTCAACAACTAAATATCGCTCGAACGAGTTTGTTGAAAGTTACCTATTAAAGTTTATATTTAGTTATTTGTGTTCAAAATGGTGGGTGTAAATTCTTTAGCGGGTGTTAGAGCTCTTCCAAAACCGTAAGTAATAAAGTTTTTAAACTTTGTTTCGATCGTCTTTTGTTTTCTCATTTTATCGTTATTGGAGTGTTATTACTAGATAATTATTGCTTTATAAAGATAATTAACTTATTGTCTTATCTATTTTATACAATTCGACTACTGTGTCCTCAGAATAATGAAAGAAAAATATGAAATAAATACACACTTCTAGCGTACTTAAATATTAGACAAACCTAGTTTAAAAAATTGTACCTACATGACATTTCTAGTATTTTTTTATTTAAGTTACAAAGGTCAAACTGGTGTTTTTATTATATGAAATACCTACACTAAAATTGCAACTTTATAATCTGAAAGTATAAATAAACCATGGATTGTACATGCCAATTGTTGATAATGGACCTCAAGATGGTTGAACTAATACTTACTTACTAGAAAAAGTTATCTTTATGATGACCCTTTGCATACCTACTTATAAAAGGGTCTTATTTATAAAAACTATATTATCTATCTTAGGTTAAACACAGTTTGTTTTTTTGTTTCTTAGTTGTAAATTCCTGTGTTTTGTCTATTCCTTTGGGTGTGTAATGAGACATTATGTTGGTTTCCCAGTCATTCCTTTCCTGATTGAAGTATTTCCTCTATTTCATTTGTTATTTGTGAGATATAGTTGCTCTAACCATGCGGTGATTACTATTCAAGTGAAAATTGTTTATTATGCTGACATCTTGAAAATAGTTAGGTTGATTACTAGTTATATAGTTTATTTCGTTGTGGTAGGTTCCGTGGGCGATATCCAGGTCCATTTTTCGACAAGCATTTTCGTGAAGAAGGAGATTTGGTTAAGTTATTTTCAAGTGCCATATTTACGATTCTCTTGACATTTTTGCTCCTTTTTCTTATGCCATATTTCCCAACCACGGATTGTTCACCGTGCATCTGTTAGCCTATTTTGCCATTGAAGTCTCAGATGACAATAATGTTTTTATGGGAAGTCTCTATTGTGGATGAGAGTTGGTTGGTTGGTGTAAAAATCGTATTTAATTTTTTCATCTTCTGCTTACCTTGGTGCATATATTTCTAGTATAGACCAATTGTTTTTATACCCTTGTAACTGTATGTTTATTAAAGCGATTCTTTCAGATATGCCCTTGAATTTTAGGATTTGTTTCTTTAGATGTTTTTTCACTATGAATCCTAATCCGTATTGACCCTTTCTTTCACCAATGTAATACAGGATATAATCATCATGTTCTTCAATATGGTTTCCAATTCGTCTTACTTTGCTTATACAAAGAATATTCCATTTAATGGAACATAAAGCCATCTCTAGTTTGATGAGCTTATCCATGGCAAAGAACAACTCAAAGTAGAGTACAATGGAAAGAGCTGGAGGAGGCCTTTGTGTCGTAAAGACACACCAATGTCCAATAACAAATAATCAACTGCTTAGATTGATAAAGTACTTATAATATTAAATATTTTACGTAATAATGTTGTAGTATGAAATATTGAAATCAAGCTGGCAATAAAGGCTTAGTATTATATTAAAAATTTGTTTTCATTTAAGGGTATTTGCAGAACCCTCAGATAGCTACATACTGTCACCGGAACAAATCAAATTCTACGAA
>NDFZ01000939.1:0-12291 GCA_002192655.3 Mamestra configurata | reverse complement strand
TGCGTTGTTAGCTAGCAAGCGTTTCACTTGTGTACCCCTTCCCCGCACCCGCATACTTAACAGAACCCTAAAAACTGCTTATTGTGAGAAATCTGCTGTGCTCTCGACATTCAAACTATATTTCTGTGATAGCCAGCTCATGAAAAAAAAGTCTAGTCTGGCAACACTAAGTGATATGCAGGTAAAATGTACATGCTCGCATGCATGTTGTTGCATATTGCTTCGAAAGCATTTATTAAAATGTGAAGGTGGTGCAGTGGTCCAATCTACCATACCTTCTCTTAATACCTATACTAGAGAAATAAGAGATCACTTACTCATTCCCCCAGCTACCTCCAAAACATCCCGTTGGCAGACCGCGTGAAGCGCGAGTTCCAACTGTACGCGATGACCACCGTAGTGTCTCCAATCAAGAAGCTTGGCGGTGTGGACCCGCCGCTGGTTATGGGACAATCTGGTATCAAGGTCGTGCCCGCTACCAGCAAGGTAATACCAGAAGTAGTAGTATCTTTATTAGAATTACTTTTTGATGAAAATGTAAACGCCTACGCTTAATATATCTAATATAATAATATATCTTATCTAATATATATATATATATATATATATATCTTGGGACAACTCACACACGGTCATCCGATCCCAAACTAGGCAGAGCCTGTACTATGGCAACCAGACAACTGATATACTGATATATTTCTAAATACATACATATTATAGACAAATTACACCCAGACACAGAACAAATGATCATGCTCATCACACAAAGATTTGTCCTGGGTGGGAATCGAACCACGACCTCCGGCTTAGCAGTCAGGGTCACTAACCACTCGACCAACAGGCCAGGCTCAGGTTCATAGCAATGAACCTAAGGCCCCTCTCCCATTACGATACGCCCAGGCGACTCTAGTATCTTGCGAGTCTCGAAGACTAATCGCCGCGGAGTTTCGCACCTATGTACATTTGTATCGGTGGTCGCACACTACGCTACCGATATCGTACGCGTCCGCGACTAGTCGAGCGCGACCTGCCACGCTGGTCGCGTCTCTTACGCGTCTCGAAAAAATGGCGGCGAAGCAACTGAAATTAGTCAAAGTCAAAAGTCAAAACGTTTATTTCAATTAGGCCATTAAACGGCACTTTTGAACGTCATCGTTTACAGTTCAGTAAAAATAATAGAATTACATTAATAAAGTGACTCTACTGTCCATTCGGAAAGGTAGATTCTTATGGAGAAGAACGGACAAGAAACTCCATAGTTACTCTTTTCAAATAATGATTTACAAAATTTGGTATACAAAAATTAATTTAATATTATGTGAGGACGATGCACCCAGAGTAAGCTACTTCGTCATTAGTCATTCGATAAAAAACTAGGATTTTTTATCATCATGTTGTAGTTCTCGTGCTGCAACAGAGGCTCTGCAAGATATGTTCTCCTCAAGGTAGTGATGAATCCAGTAATTTCTTCTTGTGCGATGACGACAGATAAACTGCAAGCGCTTTTTCGTCACTGGAATCGCTCGAAATAACGTCCGTTCATTAAAAAAGCACAAAACAAATGATGCATTTTGTTATTTTTCAGTAGCGTAATATGCGAACGTCGAGTTGCCAACAAGTATTCAGCTAGTATGCGACTTAAGTATCGTATCCTACGAGTTTCGTAATGGGAGAAGGGCCGTAGGCTTGCCGGGTTTACCGGAAGCGTATACTTTATCTTATAAATAGTTGACACTGTCGATTCTGTGCTCCTACAGTTCCTACACGCTCCCTATAGTTAGTGAATGTGGTAACAGGTGGGCGTGGACGGCAAGAAGCGTCGCGCCGACGAGTTGTGTCGCAGGCATCCTCCCGGCAGCGCCACCTGCCTCGACGCGCAGAGAGCCGCCGACAAGGCGGACGCCGTAGAAGAAAAGCTCAACAGAGGTACGTAAAAAACGACATCGATAAAAGAAGACCATGTAATAGTTATTTATGATACCAGTGCGGTAAGTTGGTCTTTACAAACGAGTAGACGAATGTCACTTACCATAGTCATGAGTTTGTAAAAACTAATTTCCGCACGTGTGCCATTCAACGTTTTTCAACACTTCAGCAAGAAAACAGTACATGAAACGAACTTTTAGTTTTAGAGATATTGATCAGTCGGAAAGTCGCAACAATCTTTGACGTTCCTTATTTGAAAATAGCGCGAATTTGCAAAAAGCGACACGTGTGCGTGGAGAAAATTAGAAACTACATCTTCCTGCCTCATGTTCTCTTTAGTATTAAAATGAGACATATTGAGCAAAAGCGCTTTCAAGGAGGTTTGATCATTCAGCTTTTTCCCACAATGTGAAACTCCTTGGTAGAATTCTTATATATTTAAATTGTAATCACTTAAAAAAAAACCGTTAAGACTACGCACGCCACAATACAACGAAGAGTGTGTTTACCGCACGTTCCATTGTATGGTTCGTAATTTTTAACTTTCAACACTGTACACAGGCTTCGTAAATGCATTTTTTGAGCAATAATAAAATATTTTCTGATAAATAAATTAACAGTAATTGTAATGTCCCCCCTAGCTCAGCGCAACACGGCGGGCTGGCTGGTGCTGCAGGACGGCACGAGCTTCATGTCGGCCGGACACTCCATCGCCTGCAAGAAGTTCTCGAACGCCTCCAGAGGCTACCAGGTAAGTAATGGTGCTTGTGCCATAACACGTAGCGGTGGGTGGAACAGCAAAATGATACCAGGCCGAGAGACCTGGGAGGGCAGGGAGGGAGTACGTTAGACGAATGCACTCATATCGTGGCGTGCCGGGACGTGGAGCGAGGTCCGTTAGAAGTTCAAAATATCGGTGAGTGAAGCGTAACACGTTTTTTTTTTCATGCATAAGCCTTTTTGGAAAAATTATCAATTTCCTTCTTTTTTTAGGGTTCCAAACTCCAGTCGGCAAAAAACGGAACCATTATAGGATCACTTTGTTGTCCGTCCGTCCAAATACTTTTTCTCGGGAACACGTGGAAGAATCAAGCTGAAATTTATTAATATCAAGGTCTCGGGCCTGATACCCCTTACCTGAAAGCAAACATGACGTTTCAGTTACTGTTGGTAGCTAATTTGACAGTTGGTCAAAGGTTGGTCAAAGGATATTGAGACCGGCCGTTAGTCAACGCAATCTAAAGATAATGCACCTTTTATGGCGCATATTTTGACGCTCGCCAGGGAATCAAAATCTATAGGGTACTTCCGGCTGACCTAGATTCATGAAATTTGGCAAGAAGATAGATCGCACAGTACAAGTACAGCGGTACAGAAAATAATGTATACTTGGGAAAATATCAAGATTCGATCGGAACCCTCGGTGCGCGTTATATGTTAGTCTAGATGATAACTTGTCGCTCCGTATCCACCACAGGCTCTCCCATGCTGCGTGATGGCGGTAGCGATGAACCGCGTCGAGGAGGTGTGTCGCTGGTGCACCATCACCCTCGACCAGATCCTGGAGAGCGGAGACCAGCTCTACCAGGACTCATACCTGCACTTCCATCCGCGCATCAAAACCTTGGATATGGAACAGGTTTGTTGGTAGAAGAACTTAAATCATCTGTTTAGTCTTTTTTCAACTTTATTGGGGAGCTTCCAGGAAACCAGAAAACACCTTAATACAGGGTGTTATGATGACCGTAGGCTTGCGGACGGCAAGCGTTGGGTGGCTCGCTGTCCGATCACCACCAGGCCCGGGTCGATGGCGTGTTGTGGTCCACGCGCGCCTCAAAGAGATGTCAGCATAGAAGACGGGCCCGCTAGGGCCGGAGCCTGCCAGGGTACAGGAATTTGTTCGAAAGAGTCACCGCGGCCCTGGAACGCAAAGGGCTTTAGAAGGAACACGGATGGATTTTAGTCAGTAAGAGTCTGACACGCCCTTCCGCTCCACCCAGAGCGGAAGAAGTCATTTGATGATTCAATGGTGTTATGAGCAAGTGTGTGGATATTTTGCATGAGTGTAGGGTTTGTCCATACGAATATCTCTGCAAGTGCAAGTACCCCTTGTGTATTGTGTATCTTTATTTCTCTATCGATTGTCTATTAAAAGGGTTTAGTATGTCTCAGGAATTACATGTTTTTTATTAGGTTATGGGCCCAGCGTGCTCCACTGAAATAAAAAAAAATCTTTCTTATTCCCAGGTCCTCCGCAAGTTCTATACCCCCGGCAACTGCGTCTGTCGTGTGGTAGTATACAAACCGCGACAGACTGGCAGCGTCGACACGGACTTATATGACATGGTAAACACCTATCCTAGTAGTTGGTCCACACACTGACATGGACTTTTTGACATACAAACAAAATTCGAGATGATCGCGCCAATTCGCTATCGGCGCGATCATTTGTTGGAAGGCCCGAATAGGTTTTCCGCAAAATAAACGCGACAATCGCTTTGTATTATTATTGTCTCCGTTGGTATCGCAGTTGCAAGCGCGACTACCAAGCATGGAGTCCTAGGTTTGATTCCCAGGTCGGGCAAAAAAGTGTCATTGGGCTTTTCCAATAAGAATTCTTCAATGACAGCCCGGAGTTTGGAAGTTGGTGGTGTGACACCCCCGTGGCTCGGACAGCACGTAAGGCTGGTCCTGCGCCTGATCTCTCCCTGCGAGTGTCGGATTGCCCTCCCTGAGGACTATGAGAGTGATAGAAGAGGGAGTGCATTTGTATTAGCGTGTGGTTCCAGTCACAATCCTGTTGTTAGATTATAGTGTACCATTGCACGTGTAAGCGGGCACACCATTTATGCCTGGAGGCTTTAGATATTAGTTTGATTTACTTGTTAATGCTTGAGTTAGTTTGTTTTTTTTTATGGCATAATGGAGTGTGCTAGCTAACAATGTCAATTAATTTCAATTAAAATTTGATTAACATATTAGACATATTATTTTTCTGTGTCATGTTTTGTAAACTTTGCATACTGCTGTATAAATTCAAATTTTTATAACTTAACAGACAGATGTGTTGCTGGGGCTTCCCAGCTAAAACACTAGGAAGAAGTGGTGACGGGCGCGCGTTTCGGGGGACTGTCTTTATGTAGAACTTTGACGTTCAAAAAGTGCTGGCACTCAGCCTTATTTGAATAAATGACTTCTGATTTTGATTTTGAACCATCTTCCATGTTTTTTCCTAGCTCGTCCAGTTTTTCACCGAGGAAAAACAGGGCGTGTTCATCACTGGTAAAGGGGACTTCGCTGTGGCTCTGTTCCGGACGCCAAGAGGTTAGATTTCAACTTTTATTTATTGTGCTATTGCACTTAAATGATTGTGAGGACGAAGCACCCAGAGTATTATAAACCATACCACTCATTGATACAAAGTATGGTCTTTTGATCGCGTTTTAGATAATATGCTGATCGATTTTACTTAGTCGCCCTAACAATGCCTAAGTGATCATTAAAGTCCTCGATAAGGACGTCCGTCATTGCAGTCATTTTGTGGCAATAATGTTTGACTTTGGTGGTCCTAATGTTTACCATTAGTCTAAATAATAATAAATAAACTATAATAAATATAAATCTTTTTAAACCAAGCTTAGTTAATTAAAAACGGCTTAGGTACATATCATTTCTCTTGTCAATACATATAGCAATCATCCCAAAAACGATGGTGCAAACTTGTGTGATCGAGGAGTCGCTATGGTTAGCTTCCAGCTCCTTCATCAGACCATCAGACCGTGCCCAAAGTTACAGAAGTATGCCAAGTTTAAGCTTAATCGGATTTTGTAATATACTAGCTGACCCACGCAACTTCGTCTGTGTCACATTATTCATGAATGCTCGGCTCTTATTGGTCGTAGCGTGATGTTATATAGCCTATAGCCTTCCTCAATAAATAGACTTCCTAGGATTAGCGCGTTCTACCAAACAAATAGTCAAGAATAACTAACTGATCGAGTGGTAAATGATCAATATCGAACGCCGAGAGTAGAAAATAATTAAAGCCCTAATATCGCTATTAAAAAAATAGGGGTTGGTGATAGAAGGGTGAAAATTTAGAGTTGTATGTATTTTTAAATGCCACTTTATAAAAAAATAAATAGTAAAAATTTTGTCCAAAAAATAAAAAATAAATGTTAGGGATGGACAACCCTTATCACTTAAGGGTATGAAAAATAGATAGTAGCCGATTTTCAAATCTACTGAATATGCATATAAAATTTCATAAAAATCGGTCAATTCGTTTCGGAGGAGCATGGTAACTAACATTGTGACACGAAAATTTTATATACAAGATGTACCCTACACAGTTTCTTTTAGTGTGACAAAGTAACAACAGCCTGTAAAATTCTTCATGGTTAGAGCGGTAACGCACTGCATCCGATCCGAATCCGTGAAAAAACGTTGCCAAGTAGTCATAGAACTATTTGTATGGGTGTAAACGCACTAGATCCGATTTCCGTCATACGATTTCTCTCCGTCATCCGTAAGTCTCCAATTCGGAAGAAATATTGACGGACCGAAGTAGCCTTAGTACTGTTTGTATGAACGCTTTCGCATAACCTCGGCTTCAAATAGGACATATCCAAATAGAGATCGGAATAGTGCGGAAGCAATATCCGAATTTGGTCCGAGTTTTTTTTTAGTTAGACTCTAGATCCGAATTTTCACTTATTCGAATCGGATGCAGGGCGAAAAGCAATATCCAAATTAGGTCCGAGTTTTTAGACTCTAGATCCGAATTTTCACTTATTCGAATCGGATGCAGGGCGAAAAGCAATATCCAAATTAGGTCCGAGTTTTTAGACTCTAGATCCGAATTTTCACTTATTCGAATCGGATGCATGGCGATAAGCAATATCCGAATTCGGTCCGNTTAGTTAGACTCTAGATCCGAATTTTCACTTATTCGAATCGGATGCAGGGCGAAAAGCAATATCCGAATTAGGTCCGAGTTTTTAGACTCTAGATCCGAATTTTCACTTATTCGAATCGGATGCATGGTGATAAGCAATATCCGGATTCGGTCCCAGTTTTTTATATCCGTATTTTCACGGATTCGGATCAAATGCAGTGCGTAAGCACTCTTACACTGATGCGACGGACTTGCATGCGGAGCTGTGTCAATTATTTCTTCCAAATAATTACAATCGCTCTAGAAAGCACACATTATTTTTAATGTCCCATTTTGTCGCACCGTAGCTCGATTCACTTCCCTTATACCGCTTATACTAACGATGCTCAACGCGCTCCTGGAGATCAACCCGTGAGACGATATTGTTAGAATGATTGCGGTTCTGTGAGAAGACAGAGTGAAAGGTTTTAATTAATTTAGTACAAGCGGCTGATTTGCTGTACTAAATATATAATAATAAATAAATAAATGATGTGCTTGAAAAATAGATTAATAAAATCCGATTAGACACACATACGGAAGCAAGAGCTTGGAAAATTAGTAGTTTATGAAGTTGCTCTGTTGGCAGGCTACTACATGTTCGACCCCATGGACCGCGACCGCTACGGGCGCGCCGTGGCGCCTCCCTGCGTCGGGAAGGCGCGCGCTTGCTTCTCGCAGTACCCTAACGTGAGTACCCAGCTCTGTTGGCCGTCCTTCAACGCGGTATCAAAGTTCTCTGCATGATTTGGAAGTATATTATACAACAGCCCAAATGTCAACTATCGGGCAGTTGCCCACCCACTAGACGTAACAGCGGTCTGGTCGGAGGAACCTCACATTACAATGGATGTTGGCGGATCTATACACCTCGTTCCAATGCCAGACAATACGTTAAAACGATGTGCGTCGACGAAGAACAGGGGCCTGAGAGACGAAGCTGGGAGAACGGAGCAGCAACACAGAATCGTCAACTTCATTGTCGTTCAAATACTGACACACACTGCTTCGTCTGAGAGCGATGCTGCGTTCATCTCAATTGTGTAAATCCAAGTAACATACGATTACTTTTCACACCAAAAACACAGTCCTATATTACTGTTGACAGATAAAGACTCTATCCGAGAAGCTGGGCCCCAACATCCCGTTCGCCACCCCAGAAGAAGCAGAGGCTGCCCGGTTAAAGAAGGAGGAAGAGGAAGCCAGCAAGCTGCCCTCCGGTACTGGGAATGTGACTGCTGTGAAGGCTGTGAAGCTGGTAAGTCGAATACACTGGGCCAATTCAAAAAATATCCTAGGCGTGCCCATAGCAGCGTTACCGCCTCAGCGTTTGCTGGGCGTCGATCACCCAGCGCTAATTTTCAGTTGGCACCCTGCAGTGACACACGCACGCTACACATACGCGCTTAGCGTGTCGATCAGATCTGGCTATCCATTCATCTAGTCTTTTTTTAATAGGCTTAAAAAAAGGAGGGGGTTCTCAATTCACAACTGAATTTTTTTTTATGTTTTTACCCCATAACTCCGTCATATATTATAAGAATCTATCTGAAAAAAAAATATTGTGTAAAGTGTAGTACGGAAAGCATATCCTACTTTCCGATTGGTTTTACAGAAATTTCATCAAAATCAGTTCAGTAGTTTCCTGTGTCGTTCGACGTGGTGTTGTTAGGTGTAGAATTCCACTAAAAAGTGGAAGTTTTTGGCATAGTGCTAGGCAAAGGCGTCCCTCTCCCTCTTCCACACAACGCTGTCCTTTGTTATTTCGGACCAGTCTTCAAATTATTCCAGGGTTCTATTGCCGCGGTAACTCTTTCGAAAAATCCCGCAACCTTAGCAGATACTGGCCCTAGCGGGCTCCGTCAATTAAAGTCCATACAACTTAGCCTACGTTTAGTATTTACGAGCATATTTGAATACTTTTTAATTACGATTTATCTTGTATTTACAGCCATTGAGAAAGACAAGCGAGGTAAGTGTTACAACTCATCTCAGGATCAGGTTTAGCGTAGCACTTTGTAGACTAGGACGCAGCTCATACGGAGTACGCCGTAACTATATGTAGAGTAAGAGGTAACTCTATGTCGACTACGTCGTATTGAAATGTAAAAAACGCGGTAGCTATATGTAGAATACGCTAGAAATCTATGTAGACCTCGCCGAATCTGTAGACTATGCAGTATTACTGTGTACACTACGCTGTACCTCTCTGCAGACTACGCCGTAAATCTATATAGACCTCGCCGTATCTCAATGTAGACTACTTCGTATTGCTGCATAGACTACGCTGTAGCTCTATGTTGACCGAGCTATAATTCTATGCAGACTTCGCCGAATCTTTATTTAGACTACGTGGTAAATAACTGTGGAGGCTATGTTGAAGTAGTACCATCTATACTATACTACATTATACATACATTATATATACTTGGGATTGCCAACTTCACATTTCGGTAGCTCATGTCAATCTCATACGTTTTGACGACTAGTTACAATCGTTAACGCTGATAGAACGGCAGTTTGTCTTGAGGCCTAAGTACTTAGAAAAGAAAGAAAGAAAAACAGTTTATTTGCGACAAGCATGACACATACCAAAAACTAAAATAAACAAAATTATAAAAGTTATGCAAGTTGGGAAGATATGCGTCACATTCGCGCAAAACGGCCATCGCTCAGCATAATGCTAGGACTCGTGTGCGAGACAGAGCCACAGCGCTGGTTTTCAGTGACAGAATGACGTCGATCGGGACAGCATAAAAAGACGACATAAATAAACAAAAACGTTAAAAAAAACAAAAATCAACTTTGTGGATAAACAGATGAACCCTAGCATCGTGATGTCAGTATGGAGGCACCAACTGGTGAATATAGCCTTCTTTCCATTCTGCCGTTTTTTTCTGGTTTTGAAGCTAGAATAGACAAGTGACATTCTGCCAGCGGTAGCGCGGCGAAGGCATTGTCAAAACGTCAAAAATGAATAGGGTTGAAACTAGTTATTGTTCTGAGGTTGAAACCCTTATATTTTGACATTTTACAATCGCCATCGGTAATAGAATTTACTAGCATAGCGATAATACACTTTGACTAGCGTCTCTGTGCTTCCATCGTATTCCACGATTTTCATAAACAAAATTGATTCTAAAATAAATTTTGTTTCGCAGGTACGATTTAGCGAGCCAGCCACTTTCACGATATACGGTATGGATGTCACCAGTTTGCGGAGACTGAATAAGCATGAGCGATAGTCGGATGACTCGTCGACGAACTGCGCTACGATATCGATACGACACTTTGAAAAATAACATTTTTTAAAACAACGATATCGTACCGTTGTAAGTTCTAACAGATTGTAACGTAACAATGTCATTTTCACACTACGCTCTTAATAAAACTCACAAATTTTACGCAAACTGGTAGACTAAACAAACCATGCCAACTACGCTGAATTGAAAAGTAAACAAATATATCTAAATCGAACAATACGACATTTTGAAATGTATACGATGAAACGCCAATATGAAGATGTGTTTTTTAATACTCGGATTGCTGATATTGTACCTCGCGTTGTTCCTTGTCTATGTTTATTAAATAGTTTCCGTTTCCTAGTTGTAAGTAATTATGCTGTTATTTAAGAGCCGAGTGTGAAAGGGACAGAAGTATAAAAATTGTACGTGTACTGTTCTGGTCCCCACCACATTCCGGTTTAACACATTTTTTTTAATTAAAGGTTTGCTTTTTATTACCTATGTGTTGTTGTTTCTGTTTTCTTTATTTCCTTCTATTTATGATTAGCTATATTCTGGGACTTCAATCCTATGGCCTATCTCACAAAACCTGTCTTTTTTTGAGTAAAAAGTACAAGTACACTTAAAACGATATTGAAGCTTCGATTCGGTCAGTAGTTCTTGAGATTCTATTTTACAAACAAACAATTAATTTTACCTTTTCGCAATATAAAGGGACATCTAGAAATTGTTTGATCTTTTTAGGGTTCCCAAAGGGTAAAACAGGACCCTCTTACAAAGACTCCGCTGTCCGTCCGTCTGTCTGTCTATCCGTCCGTCCGTCACGAGGCTGTATGTCGTTGTTTAGTTTTTCCATCACTTCCCGTGGGTGCCGTAAGAGGTGACTAAGGGACTCGTCAGAATGGGCAGCAGCATTCTCTATACATTGCAACAGCTACACTGCGATCGCGAACCAAAATCAAAAGTCATTTATTCAAATTAGGCCTGAGTGCCAGCACTTTTTGAACGTCAATGTTTTAGCTGGGAAGAAGAAGTGGCGCAACAAACTCCCCAGCAACACATCTGTCTGTTGAGTTATTAGAACTAGCATTTATACAAAGGTACCTATGTTAGTAGTCAGTATTCTTACAAAGAAAACAATACAAAAAAGGTAAAACAAAACTAAATAATTCGCTACTTGTAAGCTAGCACACTCCATTATGCCAGCATAATCAGACCAACTCAAGCATAAAAACAATATCAAATCAAACTAAATAAGCCTCCAGACATAGATAGAATTTAATAAAAGATCTGTGACTCGACGCCAAAAGTGATAAACCAGGGCCATCAAAATTAAACAATAAGCAGATAATCGTTATAACAATAGTAAAAACCATGGCTAACAAGACGACCTTTCACCACAAGCAGCACCCGTTCACAAGCATAACGCAAAGATCAGCCATTANTAAAAACCATGGCTAACAAGACGACCTTTCACCACAAGCAGCACCCGTTCACGAGCATAACGCAAGATCAGCCATTACCCCCCTCACCCTTTGTGCTTGTTTCTTGTGTGTTGTTTCTATGTACTAAGTACCATGGTGGAATTAGTACTTAGTGTGCAATCCAAGTAGAATAAATCCACCAATTGCGGTGAAGCACACAATGTGCTTCACCGCAATTGGTGCACCGAGGCTATAAATATACATAGATGGCACGCAGTGGAGCCTTCATCAAAACACCAAAATCCCCTAATCGCATCGGCCACCCGTTACGCTCCAACTCAGATAAGCAAGATTCGCCGACCGCGGCATACCCTCGTCGAACCCGACGACGCCATCACTCAGATTCAGGAAAGCTGTAGGGAAACCAGCACGCTTCGCATACACAGAAACAGACCGCGTTCCGTTTTCCGGTCTCGCCGCGAGTCCCGTCGCGACGTCCCTGTAAAAACCCTCACCGACCTTTGATTACCGAGCCAGCCCGCGTCGCTGAGCCAGTAGTTTTAAACTCCTCAAATAATAATGTTATGACCCTGCCTGTCTCTTGCTGTCCTCCCGAAATGACGCCGCCAAGCCGAGGTCCGTATCCCACAGGAGATGCCCTAGCGAGCGGTAATTTAGTTTAATTTAGCTTATAGTTTGTAAGCCCTGGCTGGGGGCCTTAAATTCATTTGAGGCCGCCACAAGATAGTCCGGTTAAACA